>JAANSK020273924.1:0-11434 GCA_011763485.2 Isoetes engelmannii
GCTAATATTGAAGATTTATGATGGTTTAAGAAGCAAAAAACATCCAACTGAAACTAGATAACCTGATTGGCAATGAAGCAATACAAGATGCGCGAAACAGATAAAGCAGAAGGGAAAAAGGAAAACGCAACAAGCGAACAATATTTTTAGGGTTGCGTTTCTTTAGTGGTGAGACAACGGTTCAATGTGCTAATTTTTTGGGCCCTTCATTTTCATAGATCAAGATCTAATGGTCCAAGGTAAGTCCACGTGAATTTTTAGGACAGGTGGATAGCCTAGGCTTTCAGATAATGTGTCACCACGGTTGGGCTGTTGCGCTAAAGAAGAATAATAATGTATTACTGAGCCCTTTGGGGCCTTGAAAGGCCATAGAGCCTGATTATATGGTTCATACATCATTAATTTTTAACAACAAAGAACGATATTCATGATATTCATGAACTGTTTTAATGTAGCCGAACTTTTCCCTGATATCTCTGTAGACTAGACAGCCCGCAAACGCATGGTCCTCATCTTCAACACTGTTCAAATTCACCGACGAGTCTCAAGTTCCAGTCTATGTGAACTCACCTGATACCTGGCAATAAGCTGCTGTCTAAATACCCCTGATCTCTGTAGAGCCTCGTCGGATTAATTGTCAATCTGTAATGCAGCATCCAGCCCCCTTGTTTGTCCCAAAGAGTTTGAATTGATTGTTGCTCTAACAATGACCTAGCCTCAAACTTATCTTCTGGCCAGTTCGCCTCTGTTACACCCACCGATCTCCCATGCCTTAACCTCCTGAAACCACAAATGCACTTGTATATAACCATGTATATCAACTATGTTCCTGTCCAAAGGAACTTGGTGGTTATCAATACAGCAAAAGAAGAGCTGAATGTATATGCAAAAAACTAGGGATAGAAGTATCTAACATAAAAGTAAAAGGTTACTAACCTGAAAGAATAGAGAAGTCTGATCTGCCTTTGACATAAGTGCCAATGTTCCACTTCCCGTATGAAGTCTTTTAGCCCATTAAAAATTACATTGAAGAGCGTGTTTATGTCCTCCGATCCAAGGTGGGACACAAATTATTTCTGCTGGAACCGAAGGAGCTTTTAATGATCCTGCGGCAACTTAAAGAAATAATCCAGGTGCCCCTTGGACATCCTGGCCTATATAAACAGCATATGTTGCAGCGCAGTCACCGCAACAAAGAGCATTTATTCCTGATCTAATCCTCAAGACCATTCCCTTACTGATTTTCCTATTCTGAATTCCCAACGAGAACAAAATATGGATCTAGATCTTGCTTTTCCATCAGTTGTCTTAACTTCAATGCATCATCCCAATAGCCCAATGCAAAATAAATATTTGCCAACAGTACATACGGTGCAGCTATTGCTGGATCTAAAGCAATAGCATTCTCTGCTGCATATTTCGCATGTTTCACATCAAGATGAATTCTGCAGGACCCAAGCAGGGACATCCAAGATGCGAAATCGGGCACAAAGGGCATGTTTTCAATCAAAGCTGCTGACTCTTCAAGTGCCTTTGTACGTCCAAGGAAATCAAGAATGCAAGTATAGTGTTCTATTGAAAATGTGATGCCATGATCTACTGCTGCTGAAAGAAAAACGTTATAACCATTATTTACCAAGCCAGAATGGCTGCATGCAGACAAAATACTGCAAAATGTGATCGCGTTTGGGGAGACTCCCTCTATTTGCATCTGTTGAAAAATTTGTAATGCCTCTTCACCACAACCATATAGTGCATTTGCTGCAATGATAGCAGAGCAGGAAATTGCATCCCATTTTGACATTCGACTGAACACTTTGCGTGCATCATCCAAGCTCCCACACTTTGCATACATATTAATAAGGGCGCTCTGGATCATAGCATCAGATCCAAATCCATAATCCAACGTTAACATATCTATTTGCATGCCATGGTCTAGTGTTGCGCAAACAACACATCCATCAATAATACCCAGAAAAGTTGAAGTGTTTGGTTCCATCATCTCAAGCCGCATTTCCGCAAAGAGCTGCAGAGCCTCCTTGAGCTTTCGATGCTGGGCATAACCTGAGATCATTACGTTCCATGTCACAACATTCCGCATAGGCATTTCTAAGAAGAGATTATAAGCCATCTCTAGCTGATCCTCCTGAATGCAAGCTGTTATCATAGCTGTCCATGAGACCACATTCCTCTGTGGCATTTGGCAAAAAATCTGCATGGCTTCTTCAAGTTGGCCATGTTGGTTATATGCCGACATCATGCTGTTCCAAGATATGATATTGCGCTCAGGCATATCTTGAAACAATTGCAGGGCTCTCTGCAACTGGCCTTCGTTAGAGAAGGCAGTGATCATGGCATTCCATGAAGAAATATTTTGCTTGGGCATTTTCTGGAAGAATTGAATAGCATCATTAAGCCTACCTTGTTGGGCATATGCTGAAATCATGATAGACCAGGTCACTACATTGCGCTCAGGCATGCGTTGAAATAAATGTAGAGCTTCCTTCAATTGTCCTTGTTGAGCACAGGCACTAATGATAGTATTCCAAGAAACTACATCCTTATGAGGCATTTTTTGAAAGAAATGGAGGGCCTCTGCTAACCTTCCTTGTTGCGAATAAGCTGAAACCATTGCAGTCCATGACATAACATCCTTGTCAGGCATTTGATTGAACAATTGGAGAGCTTCTTTCAACTGTCCTCGCTGTGCATACGCAAAAATCATGGAATTCCACGATACCTTATCACGCACCGGCATCCGGTCAAATAGCCCTTGCGCCTGTTTCAACTGCCCTTGCTGGCAATGAGCAGAAATTAGCGCATTCCATGAGACGACATTAGGCTTCGGTATTCCTTGAAATAATTGGAGAGCTTGTTTAACTCTGCCATGCCTGGCATAAATTCCGAGCATAATATTCCAGGAAAACGAATTTCTACTATGCAAATTGTCAAATACATAACGAGCTTCAGTAATGGCTCCACAGTTGCCATACATTTGTATAAGAAGATTACATAAAAATCTATCTTCTCCATACCCACTTCGAATAATATTATCATGAATACGTTTACCTTCTGACAGAGCCTTTGTATTCCCGCACTTCCTCAAAAGAGACGCAACAGCAGAAACATCAAGACTTGCTTGCTCCAAAGAAAATTTTCTCAAAGTATTACATGAAATGCGATGCAGGTTTCCGGATCCCTTCAATTGGGGCAACGACTGCCCATTTGCAGCCTCATTGTTAGTGGGATTCTTGAGCTCGTCTTTGGAAAACGTGACGTTGGTGAAATGTAGCTGCATTAGAGAACTGCCACAAGACACAACACATGACGTTATGAATCCCATGTTGCAGACTTCACCAAACTCTATCCTTATAGCCCCATCAGAGAATGTGGATGGTGGACTAGCTGTCATATAATCTGCCAAAGCTGTTATACGCTAGAAAGCTACCACTTGCTGCAGGTCATCAATTTGCTTTACACAGTAGCAGCAGATCATGCATTGCCGATTGTAAGTGCTTACAGCAGGAAATAGATAACATATTGACAACCAAAATCAAACAGAACTGAGAACCTAAAGGATTCAATGAAAGAAACTAGAAAACAAACATTTGAGAGAACTCAGAATTCAAAAGGGACTTAAAACAAACATTTGATCAATTAGCATCGGTATAAAGGGGAAAATCGATGGCAAAAATATTGCATAAAGGTTCTTCAACTCGTCAGCAAGTCACCAGAAAGATATGCAAGAAAGATATTCCGAGTGAGGTGAAAAAGCAGGAACTTGGTACTCAGTGCTGGATCTACAGGTTCAATCACCTTACCTTGTCAAAGGTCTTCTTGTATTCCTTGCCAATAATTGAATAACTTTTGTTCATGGTAGTCTGAGACGACCAATGAGCTGAGGCAAAATGCTACATAATGCTGAAGAACTAACCACTCCATTGTACCAGAAAATATCAGTACAGAAAGCGAATCCTATCAGTTACAATAGAGCAAAGTCAGTCGCTCAAGAATCCAGCCAACAATCAACTACTTAGAAAGATTGCAGGCCACAAACTATGTATGTAATATGTCAACATAATTAAAACAATTCACAGGGCTGAGCAGTTGACGATCAAGCTGATTATACTTGCAAAACCCATGATAAAACGAACTATGCTACATGAAGAGTGAAAGAAACTCCAGACACATTGTTTTCTTTAAGATGCCATATACTCATGACATTATAAATAAGGCTCTGGCAATTCTGGGAGCAGGTGTGCCAACGATCCTCAAGGGCCGAGTTTCGGTGGTTGAAGCTAGAGAAAGTCTTTGCAGATTATCATCCAAACAAATGAATGAAGAGCACAGAACATGTTAATCAAGTAGCAGTCTACCAATAGAAATGTTTGTACCATTGCAGTGAAAGGTGCATTGCTAAAATTCCTCAATAGGGACCTTTGTTACGAAAAGAGCTTACTGGAGTATACACTTAGACAAACCTTTAAAGGGGTAACCAAGCAAGTGTCTAGAGGAAAAACATAAGCAGTCCTTTAAGAGAGAAAACCAGCCTGACCTCACTTTATACTTTGATCCCGTGGCCAAGAAGAAGACAAAAGTTTCCTAATTTCATTATTTTAGTTTCCTTCATAGGGGACCTTCCAATAGGTATTCATGGGGAATGTGGAAATATAGACGAGGCAAATCATTGTGTAAAGGCAAAAGGGTGCATAGTCACGCTCTAATCGTTAATAGAACGACGGTTATCAATGATGTCCTATACACGTTGGTAAAAGGGTACATAGCCACGTTTTGATCATTAATAGAATAACGGTTGTCAATGATATTCTATACACGTTCTTCACTGTTCATCAGTTGCTTAAAGGTCATCTAAAGGCATCAAGGAGGAGTGAATTGAAAACAGCAAAAAAAGTAGTTACCTGTAGATTGTGTCACAGGTAGAACAATCTTATCTAGAATTGCTTCAGCAATGACAGAGGGTCTGCAGAACGAACATCGAGATATGATATTAAAGTTTGAAGTTTACCCAAACAATAAGACAAATTCCTCCTTCCTATCTTTAGCTTCCTAAGTGGACTTCTAATGTTCTCTATTACTCTGCTATACATTCATGGAGTCTTCCACAAATTCAACCAATGCTCCATTTACACAAGTTGCTAATTTGTGCAAAAAAAGTTTACGTCATTACTATATGATCTCCAAGGAAATGAAAGTTTTTATAGCAAATGGGAGCATTCGAGATATATTTGACTGGCATTTGAGAAGCCAGTGGCTATGAACAAAGCATGAATGCTAAAGGGTACAACTGTAAATAATGGCTTCATTGGATGCCAAGTAAGCAGAGAAGGCGCTTCACGAATTAGCAGTGCAAGTTAGGAAATGCTGTAGCAAGGCAGAAGCTACAAACTACAAAGATTGGAATGTGAAGCAACAAACTACAAAGATTGGAAGCTGTGTAAAAATTCCTTACACGCAGATCTAAAAATGCAAATAAGCTTGTTTGTTGTATGCTGCTAATTCTCACCAATCTATATGAAAGTGTTTCTCTAGAAGTGGACTACTCACATTTTTCCAAACTGGACCAGGTTATTCTTCCTAGCTTTGGCGAGCGCTATTTTTCCACAATGCTTCTCCAGTCATTGAAGGAAGAAGGAGAACAAATGCAGCCAGAAGATTGACATTTGCATTTCCATTTCATTTTTCAGAGCTGAACTCAAGTCGTTGGCCTGATGCTACCCAATTGGAAGTCATGGCAACGATTATTTACAACATTGGAAAAGCTGCCACATTCTAGATTTGATCTATGCTACGCCGACAGTTATTTCTGGTCACTAGAACCATTGTAAACGGCTCGCGTTAACTGCCTCAAGGCTGATTCTAAAGAACCGAGCAAATGAAGTGACTTGAATTCATGTTTGCCTTCCCTTCCTTCTTGCTCTTGAAGAAGGAATGAAGCCCCTTGAATGCATAGGCCTGGTTTGAGAAAACCAGAATACAGAGCTACCTTTTGCTTGTGAAATGTCCATTAGGAGTCAAAGTGGATAAATATATAGACATGATTCTGCAACCTTGCAAACTCAACTTAGTCTATGGTTATGCTTTTGTTCTGGCATTCTTTGAATGGAATGAAGAGATATGGAGTTCTAACCCTGACCCTGGGGGCATCTGACCGCTTATGGACAATTATGATGCCATATCTATTTAATGCTATTTTCATTTTTCTTGCATTAGTGCATGTTATCAGACAGCATATTCATTGAACGTGGATGTCCCAAGGAAGAAGTATATAGGCATTACATCTTTTGAGAAACATGTCCGTAGCTGCATCACACCGAAATGGATTCAGCTGAAGCTTGGAGCAAAGGTTAGTGGTCTCAAATTTGCACTTCTTGCATTGTTGGCACTGTCCAGCGTACAATGGCAAAACGTGGTCGCCTGGTTGAAGATTCCCTATGCCTTCACCAACACTCTCAATAATTCTGGAAGATTTTTCCTTACTGATATCTTACCTCAAATTCCCCTTTACCTGGGGGTATCAGAAGCATGGTGAGGATGAATCATGCTTCCACGCTTGGCATAAACATTCACTACTGTACTTGCCATGGATTTGTCCAATTCAAGTAGGTTAGAATCTAATTTTACCATGCCACAACATGCCATTAGAGCAGGAACATAGGTGCGAGGATTTTGTGTAAAACTGTCATCTTGCATTTGATGAACATGCAAGCACATCTTCCACACCAAGCACATAAATAATGCTGCCAATACCCCATGGTTGCTCCAAGTCGAAGCCAGTGGCTGTGAAGAAAGCATGAATGCTAAAGGGTACAACTGTAAATAAGCAGAGAAGGCACTTGATGAATTTGCAAAAAATTAGGAAATGCTGTAGCAAGGCAGAAGCTACAAACTACAAAGATTGGAATGTGAAGTTTCACAATGATGGCCTGTGATTTAGCAAGCTGTAACATGCAGCAATTAGAAGCTGTGTAAAAATTCCTTATACGGTTGTGAAGCACAATTCTTGTGATCATCGATAAATGATGAGCAATTTGACAAGCTTATCATAAACAACTAGGTGCAAAATCTTCTAAAAGCAGCCAGCTTATTATTTTTAATAGGATGTCTTAATGACAATAAGAAATGGCTGCCTATTATGTTCAAATGGTCGAACATACCTTCAAAATGGAGTGTGGATGTTTGCACTTTCCATAATGCCTGCAGATGGAATTTGTATCTGGGATCAGCTCCTGCAAAATCACGCAACTAAGGATGTTTCAGAACATGCATAGTTTTGCTTTCAATGGAATGACTACAAAACCCAAGGCTATATGCACGACAATCGAAAGAACAACAACATAAATAGTAGTAATTCTGTGCATGCAGTAGCGGAATAACCTAGAAGACTTGGTAGAGAATGCCTCTTTCCAGCAGATGCAGGATGGGAACACATTGATTGACATGTGCGGCAAATGTGGCAGACCATATGTGGCACGAGAAGTATTTGAGAATAATAGCTCAGGTAAGTAAAGATGTTGCAACATGAGCTCTGATGATTTCAGTACATGTACAGGCCAATCGATCAAGCAGATGCAGGGTGGGAATATAGTGATTCACATGTGTGCCAATCTAGGTAGCCATAAATATTAATTAGGCCGTTTGTATCTTCAAAGATCGTCTGCTGGCATGCCTAACATGTAGATATTGGGAAAAAAATGTATAATAAGCATCATGTTTCACAGCTGACATATGTGGATCAATGAGCAAACCACAATGCAGATTGAGGCACAAATGCGAAGTGTAATCCATAGGCCTAAAATAGAGGACCTAGAAGACTTGGTGGAGAACGCTTCTTTCGAGCAGATAAACACCTTGATTGGCATGTGTGGCAAATGTGGCAGGCCGCATGTGCTACGAGAAGTGAGAGTAATAACTCAGGCAAGTAAGGATATTGCAATATGAGCCCTGATGATTTTAGCACATGTATAGGCCAATCGATGAAGGCATGGCTTCAACAGCAAGTCTAACCTAGCTGGGAGTAGAATGGTGCAGATATTTATCTAACCAGAGACTTGAAAGTGCTCAAAATAATCCATATCCAAAGCAACATTCATAACATGATGGAGCTTGGAATGGCAATTCTGTGCTATTGACATGCTAGTAAGACAATAAGAGGTATGGTGATAATCCCTCTGGTTTCCAGGTTTGTTAGTGAGGCCTCCCACAGTATTCTGCATATGAAAAGATTGATCCTTGGTTTCCATTTTGGTATCAAGATCATTATTGCAGAAGGCAGTATGCCATGAAAGGCAGTGTTTGGTTCTTCTGTAATGCTCATATAACAGAACTGAATACAATAAATAGCAGAACAAATACTGTAGGCATAAGTTGACTTGATCCAACTATTTGGATCACAGACTATGAATATCATTACATTGTGGCATTTGGTTTAAACTCCAAGCGCTTTACCGTCCAATACAACATTCAAAATGCAACATAAATGCAACAGTTGATTTAAGTCAACCAAACATTTTGGAGAGTTACCTGAATTTGTGTAAGCTGGGCAAGCAAGCTCTACTGCTTTGCAAGTAGCAAGGTGCCTAATGATTGTGGCACTTGATTTAAGTTTTTGTATCCAAAAGGAAATCACTGCACACAAAAGCATCCGTCTCAGTATAAATACATTCACAATGCAACATATTTGAAGCGTGGATTGCTGTTCCACTGTTTCCAAATCACATACAGTGCATTTATCCTCTCAGTGAATACGATTAGCATTTTCCAGGAGGACACCCTGAAGTGCCTGTCTGGTTGATTTGTTAGGAGCTGCCAAGTTGTTCTGGAATAGAGGGGCTTTATTGATTGAGAGTCTAAAAGTACTAAACATATTAACTCCTAACTGTTATAGAGAACCAGCATGCCTCGCTACCTTGATCAGCCAAAGTTTTTGATAAGACATTAGCCAACCAAGGAAGTCCCATCTGGCCCTCTTGTGTTTCTCCAGAACGGCACTTATGCAAGGACACTGCCTGGGAAGCCATTCGAGCTCCCGGAGTTAACATCAACATCAGCCAGCATTATTACATGAGGCAGCGTGGATTTCCTTCTAATCATTCTATATAGGAGAGATATTTCTAAATTTGCGATCTGTACAGGGCAGCAAGTCTTACCAGCATGTTAAATGGAAAGATATTTGTATGAACATCCTGAAACTCCATTTGACAACATTGTTTTTCCAATTGGATCAGGCAGGCATATCTTTGGCGATACATAGATTGAGCAGCACTTTTCAAGCTGAATCATGGATATGAAATTCCACACCTCAATGTGTATGCTGATGCAATTTCCACGAGTTCTCATCAAAGTAAGTTAACCTCTACGGAAGAACGATAGGGTTGAGGCAAGGACATACAAAATTAAGGATCTGCAAGGAGGGTGACGTCCAAGACACTAAAAAAGTCCAATACTCCTAAAAAAGTCCATTACTCTGTCTAGAGTAATGCATATCTGGGCTCTTAGTTCTTATCACTATGATGCAATGGGTTCTCTGAGCATAATGTCATTCATGATTTTGAAACCCAACGACAAACAAACTCAGATACATTTCTTCTCTATTAATGGAATAACCGTAATTTGAAGGCTGATTGGATCCACTGTTAGCTAGAGAATGGAAATTCCACACCCCAATGTGTATGCTGATGCAATTTCCACGACCTGTTAGTGCAACCTTAACCATCTTATACTCGCTTCACTGGTGTAACACTCTGTGTCATGTCTAGTATCGTTGGAAGGGTCTCTACCAATCTATTAAGAAGGTCAATCCGCAACAATTCAACAATCAAGCTTATAAATCTACAAACTGATGGGGAATGTAGTAAATTAGATCGCAAATCCAGGTAATCGTTGTAGTTCTCGTGTCTACGACATTATATGGTGCTGCCCAAGCCATGTATTTTCGCAGGGCTTTTAGTCCTCTGCCAAATTTGCAGAGCATTGTACAAATAATATCAAGAATCCATGCTTCGGAGCAAAAAGGAACGTACCTGGATATCAGGTGTCAGCAGGGGGCTAGCTTTCTTTAAATCGTTGCTTCTACAGAGTTTGAGAGCCCGACTAGCGAGCTTGTTGAAGGGGCTTTAGTCTGATCAAGCAAGTTCGATTGATAGAAGGATATATTAAATATAATATGGATCATTCCTTATGGTTCTTTTCGGATCATTGGATCCAGTTATGGGAGGGATAATGGCCCGGGAGGCCATGACGCCCTGTAAGGCCCTGGCGAGCCCACATCGGTGCTTATATTGGCTCCATAAAGGGCAGCCTCGTGACCAAGGGTATTCACTCGTGTGAATAGGGGGTATTCACATGTGAATCCCCCTTTTTCACATGAGTGAATACCCCTCGTCCACGTGGCACTGGGTATTCAATTGAGTGAATACCCCCCTCGTCCACGTGGCACTGAGGTATTCAATTGAGTGAATACCCCCCCTCTTGCATGGCACGCTTATGTGGAATTGGAATTTTGTTTCTTTTACATGACGGGGTATTCACACATTTGAATACCCCTATGGGTATTCACACATGTGAATACCCCTTGCCATTGTTCCCTACACATGGAGTGAATGAAGTGGTTTGTTCTCTTTACATGAGGGGTATTCGCTCATCACCTTAACCCATCACTTGCCCTTGGTCTTTGTTTTTCTTTTCACTTCGTTTTTATTTTTTTTACGAAGGGTATTCACACATGTGAATACCCCTAACCCCCTAGCTTGGCATGTTCTTTTTTCATAAGAGGTTCCTTTTTCTTGGGTTTTTTTTTTTAATAACACGAGGGTGATTTTAACTTATTTTATTATTATCACATTTATAAATACTTATTAGCTTCTAACTAATATTCTCTATTGATATGGACATGACATATGGTGTTTTGCCACAATCGTAAGGCACCGAAAGTCACCGAAAGGCAATGCCAAATCACTGAAAGTTGATTTGGCATTGTTTTCATCACAAGGCTAGGCACCGCCAGTCAAGTTTAGCATCATTGGGGGTATTCACACGTGTGAATACCCCTGGCACTACAAATAGAAGGAGAAGAAGGCACAAACACATGTTTCGCCACAATCGTAAGGCACCGAAAGTCACCGAAAGGCAATGCCAAATCATCGAAAGTTGATTTGGTATTGCTTTCATCACAAGGCAAGGCACCCCCAATCAAGTTTAGCATCATTGGGGGTATTCACACATGTGAATGAATACCCCCGGCACTACAAATATAAGACACAAGCGCATGTTTTGGTAAACACTGCTAGTCCTGCGCAATCGACGGAATATGTATGTGCTTGATCCCCCTCCCCCCCCCCTTCCAAAAACCATTTTTTTCTCCCTTAGCTCCTCTTCGTGCTTGTGGATTGTGTATAAATGATATGTGTGCTTGTTC
>JAANSK020273935.1:0-21050 GCA_011763485.2 Isoetes engelmannii
AACTCATTGCCGGAAGGGGCATTTTAACAATTTCGCAAAAATTAGGGGTATTTTTATAAATAGCCCTAAATATGGGGGTATTTTGACAATTTTCCCATTTAATTATGTTCTCTAATCTAATATAACGAGCAGGATCCGCTTGTTAGTCATGATATTTGGAGGGCAAAAATTTTCACAAAAATGTGCACGTGTTCCATTCCTTCCCACACATTTAGTGGGAATAAAGTATAGATGAAACTCAGTGTACATACCACAAATCTAGCACGTTCCCTTCGTACGCCAAGTTTTAATTTGAAGTGACCAAATACATGCCCAAAATCGATATCTGCTAGGAAAAACAAATAGTTACCTAAAAATAGAAATTCGAAAACACAAGGGCAACTTATAAAGTATGTATTAACAAGTAACATACGGAATAGTTCTCCGTTTTCTTTTAGCATGATATTGTCATTGTGTCGATCACCAATTCCAAGCACGCATGTTGCAACACAATACCCAGCACAAGATCTCTTGAAATTGTCAATCATTTTTGCTAATAACATATTGTCTACATAGAAAAACAAATATTATGCAAAGATAACATAATAAGACTTGGTAAAATGCAATACTCATGCAGCAACATCTCATTTCTTTTGTCTAGTGGTTAACCATCGGTTTAACTACAAAGAGGTCAATTATCAGGCATATATAAGGTGTCATGATGTATAACGAATGAGAGTAAATGACTATCTTTCTCTTGAATATAAAAATGACGTTTTTTATAAGAAGAATGTGAAAAAAGCCATAATATTTGTAATTTATTTTATTGTTCGGGTTCTTTCAGTGTGAATACAATGTTAGAAAAATTGTCATCGAATTACAATGTAGTCACTTTTAAATTTAAACTTGTGGTGTTGTCAACTTAGTAAATGTTGTTGTAGAAGGATGCCTCAATTCAGCACATCAATATGAAGCATTCCTAAAGGAATTCTATTCATAGCATTCCTAAAGGAATTCTATTCATAGTACTATTCCTTCAGAAGAAATTAGAATTGAATTGGATTGAATTTAGAGAAATATGCCCACCAATCTTTAAAATGATTCCAACTAGAAAATATTAAATAAAGGCTTTGGCCTTAGTTACTTTACATGCAACATAAGATGGTGCACTTATAGACTTCAACTTAGTGCTAAACTGACTTATATACCTAATAATTTTGATAGCTAGTTTCTATAGTTACGTATAGAAACTATAGCTATAGTGACTTTGGTCTATTCGAGTTATGTATTTGAATCACACGACTAAAGTTCACACCTTATGTACTTTGGGAACAGAAATATAAGTTAAGAAAATATACTCTGTTTCGCTTGAACTTGTAACCAATCAATAAGTGTTGTTTCCCTTAGGCTACGTCTATGTCCAAGCATCTGCAAGATATTAAATATATTTCTATTGCATTATATTATCTAGTCAATATCTTTTAGAGGCCTATTCAAATTGATTCATCACATGCTCTTACTTCACTCTCATAACTAACTAGATATATGGTGAATGAGGATATGAGCCATTAGGTTCGTGAATGATATCTCCCTTTTTTTCTTTTTTCTTTTTTTTTTTTTAATGAATATAGCCACTGCAGTTTAGCAGTTTATCAGGCTTCACATTTAAATGGCCTACACCACTATAGCTAGGTAAGAATGGTGTGCACCACCTTTTTTAATGGCCAAGCTAAGTGGGTTGCATGGTATTATATGGTACATATATGACTTGATAGTTGCACAAAGACATACGGGCAGCAAAGAGCTTGAATAGATGCACAAGACATACAAGGAATGGAAAAAATGTGATTTCCAAGAGCATTCAAGCTGGAAACAGCCATGGAAATGAGCTTGATACATTATGTTCATAAAAGTGATCATAAAGGAGCATCGAATCTAAAAAGGAAACAAGGACCCGTGGATCTGGCAACAAGATTAATGGGGATTCCATTATTCCTAATATACAGCGGCCTGAAGACTATACTGTAGATCAAGGCGAAAATCCAGGTATTTTTTGGTTTGGTTAGATGAATAGGAACAAAAAGCAGTAAAGCTATGCACATTTGACTTAATATGACATGCTTGAAATACAAGGCAGTACTTTTTCAAGTTGTCAAAATTATCTACTATTCTAATTTTTGAAAGACGTCAAACTTTTTAAAAAATCCAAGCCGAAAGACAGATACAAATGCACCGACGGGATTAAGATCTCACAGGATAATCATGATCCACTGAGTAAGACCACCGACCTATGCATAAGACAACGCACTGAAATAGATCTCAAAGATCAATTGTTGCTTGGCAGTAGCAAGCGAAGAGCAATGGTAGGCCTTAACAATTCTAGCTTGAGCAGTAGGAATATCCAAGCCTATAAAGACACACAATCTTTTGCGCTTCCAGATAGACCCAACAACCATCCTGATGCTAAGTGAAAGGCCTGACTTCGCAACGTGTTCCAAGTATCAAGATAAATAGCCAAGAGCACTTGCTGACTTGTCAATATCACATGGAAAAAAAAGCAGCCAAGACCAAACAGGCTGGAGATGATCACACAAACACTCAATAGTTTCATCCCTTTGCTTGCACAGCAGGCAGAATGCTTACACTCGAGGATTGAATCTGTGAACAAGCACATTCACACGAGGACATCTATGAAGAATCTGCCACCAAAGCACAGCCATCTTAGGACGAAGTAGTTTATTCCAAGCCCAAACCCACATACGTCTCCAACTAGTAGGCGGGAGCTGAAGGGACCACTTAGTAGATGGCGAAAGAATATCACCAGTGACAAGCAACTTATACGTAGAGTTCACGAGCCCATGCTCGTGAACGCTCTGATGGAAAATCTACATGCACCCTTCAATAGCCTCTGGAGCAGTAAATGACAAAGAACAAGTGACCTCTTGCCAAATAGGTCGCTCCCATCGAGACAACAAGAACCTGGTTTGAAAGACCTCCCAGGTCGCTAACTGGCTAGAATCATACCATGCTGCCGTTGTCAAGATTCCTACTAACCTCCAGCGCCGTTGAGTTAATGGATTAAGATTATTTTCCACATGTATTCACCAACAAGGAGCACTCAACTGATGGTAAGCAACAGGATCAATACGAGATATGGTCCATACTGTCTCCCAAGACTTTAACAAGCCTTTCAAAAAAAGGAGAAGCATTAGAAACATGGCATAGCTGATAAAAGAGAGCTCAAGGAAGAAGCGGTTTTAATGAAGCTTTCCCAAAATGAATACAATGTGCAAGCGACTGTTTAAGCAACTGCAATCCAGGTGAATCAACCATATCATTGAGCATCCTTGAAATGAACTTAGAAATCGGAATCTTACTTTGCAAATGGAAATTTGTCACCAAGCCACCAGTAAATTTTGGTTAGTGCATTTAGACCATGCAATCTTCACCACAGCATGCTCTTCATTCCCACCCCAGATAAATGCTATAATATCCCAAGCATCTGAGCTAGAAATACAAATGTCCAGTGCCCACAAAAATACCTAGAAGTTTAGTAGCCTTCCCATGAGGAAGCACATTTTAAAGAAAACCAGGAACACAAGGAGGCACAACACTATCAAGCGTCCATAAAGTAGAGCACTTTGGCCAACCTACAAGAACACCAGATGTTAAAGAAAAAGTATCAAGAAGAAGCTTTGCACTTTGAAGATTGTCTGCATCAGCAATAAGAAAGAGGAATGTGTCATCAACATACTAGCATATTGATAACAAACTTTGTGAACCATCCGCCATAGTCAGACCCTGCACTATCGCATCTCGCACTGCCTTAGCGAATAACTGCCTGCCCAACAGAAGAAGCAGTGGAGGGTTCCCCCTGAAAAAGAGTAGTAGACCGTGCAGAGATGTGGAGTTTCATAACTTCATTAGTGAACTACTGACCAAAACCCAACGTCAAGAGGCTCTTTCTCAAACATTCCCAATCCACACTATCATACGCCATGGCGAAATCTAATTTAAGATAGACTATGCACTGACCTTTTAATCTGGCCCAATACATAGCCTAATAAGCAGCAACAACATTGTCTAAAATGCACCTCCTTGGTAAGAAGCCAAATTGAATAGGAGAGATTAAAGACGCCAAGACACCACGTACTTTGTCTGCAAGGGGCTTAGCAAATATTTTTATACACGGATTTGGCTCCTTACACTTGGGAATAAGAGAAATGCAGCCCTATGCAGCCAGTATTTAGAATATTATCCAAACTTCTGAACCCAAGAAACTCATTGTAAAGGTCACAACCCAACCAATCCCAATATTCCTGAAAGAATTTCACTGGGAGACCATCTAGGCCAGGGCACTTGTCTTTCTTTAAACGAGAAGCAGTTGAATGTAAGTCATTGATGGTGATGTCTGATTCTAGGTGTGCATGTTGCTCTCCTGATAATACGTGTGTACCTTCGATAAGACTGTAGATTGCATATCCTCTTGAAACGGCAATTGATGTCTGGCAAAAAAAAGAGGGAAAATGGTCATGAAGATATGGCTTCAACTGAACCGGCCCAGAAATCTATGAACCATCAGACAAAATAAGGGAATTAATAGAGGCCATCATACGCCTTCTCTTAGCAGCCCGAAAAAAGAAGTGAGAGCATTTATCAACAGATATAAACCATTCCAATCTAGCCTTTATCTTGGCTTTATTCATATACTGTCCCAATAGCTATAATCTCTATCAAGATTGCTTTCTCCCTAATACCAGAAGAAGGGGAAAGAGCGCGACATCTTTGCAACTCCTGAGCAACCCGGTTAATTGGCCTCTAGCCTAGACCACCTGCGCATGACCCTTTGCAAAGAATTTAACAGCCCTAAGAGCATCATTAACACCAGCCATACCACCCGTATGAGAGAATTTATGAGAGCAGGCATTCCTACAGCCCGCAATGAACTCATTATTCTTCAAATGTTTAGTATTAAGCTTGAAGTAAGTTTTTGTAGCTCTTCTAGAGAGAGGTTGTCCAATAGAGAACCATTATGGATTATGATCTGATACTGCACTGTCCAACAAATTAGTTTTCTGTAACTGAAGAAAATCCGCAGCTATACCATTATCATAGCTGCGATCATGTCGGGTATAAGCTCTTCCATTGCCTGTCATGTGAAGGTTTGATCTCCATCAACCTCCACAAAGCCACAATCATGCAAAAATGTTGCCATTGCTCCCTCTCAAATCCCTGAACCATCTGCAATCCCCTGCCACATCTGTCTGTCTTCAATTCAACCATATTGAAATCCCCAATGAGAAACCATGCAACATTATTGCCTAGCCTGAGAATCTTACTATGAAGAGATGCCCACAAAGCTCTCATTTGACGCGGATAATTGTGGGCATAAACACTCACTAAACCACATTCTTGCCCCCGCTCTTTCCATTTAATAATTATCCAATAATCAAACATGTCCACTGAGTGAAAGTGACATTCAAAGAGGGCTTCCATGAAGTCAGACCTGCTTTAGCATAATCAGTAGCCGCTACAAGCACATTGTAATCATGTCCCAAAATATTAACCAACTTTTGAGCATCATCTTTACGACACTTGTGATTCTGAAAACATCATAGATCCATAGAAAACTTAGATAGATAGATAGATAGATAGACAACCTACTCCTTTTGCGTAGAGAAGAAGCCACTCCCAAACATTCCAAGAAAGATATTCATGTGGACAGTTGAGGGTGCTCCCCATCCATCTCAGTGACCTCAGAATGATTAATTGCATCTAAGAGGTCTTCCCATCGTGTGCGAGTAAGTGGCAAGGGGGAGCCTCCTCTCTGTTCCACCATTCCATCATGTCCTGCAGCATTTGGCAGAGTGGAGCACCGCTCTGCTCCACCCACTCCATGTTATATGCAAATTGTGGTGAGGGAGAGCCCCCTCTCTGCTATGGCCTTCCACGGGGTACCTCCGTCTCCGATAAGGGGATAATGGCCTGTTGTTGTGTGCTTCCATGTTCTTCTTCATTAGGGTGTGCCTCATGAGAAGCAGATTGAGCAAATTATGATGGGTGCCTTTCTTCAAATTAACTTTTGTCCAGCCATCTGGAGCTCTTTCTCGTCGTTCCTGCTGCTCTTGGGTCGTTTGCAACTTAGCTCTAGCATCAGCACTAAAAACAGATGCAGACTGCACGTTAGAAGCTGAAGACATATTGGCATCCTTATTACTTGTCTCTTTAAGAGATGTGGAATGGGGGGGCGCAGGTCTGGGAGTAACAGAAGTGAGAGGCGAAGAGGTAACAGGAATGTTGGCAGGGCGATCTCGCTTAGCACGAAAGTTTACAAATAATTCAAGTTGGGAAAACAAATCAGCAAAGTTGAGGACCATTCAATAGTTGCAAATAAAATTTGAGGAACATATGGCCACTGATAATGATAACTGAGCTAGGAAACCACAAGAGTAGAGAAACACAAATCTTAGCACCATCAACAATAGAATGAGCCAAACGAGTACCCTAACCATTAGCAAGACTCATAAGGAAGTCCGGCACAAGCAGATCAGGTGGAAGATCTAAAACAACAACACAAGGCAACAACAACATCATCAAATATAACCAAAAAGAAGTTCGACCAATCCTGCGCAGATGGCATGTCAACCAGTACTCAAGCTTTCTAATATAAAAAAATGCTCTGATATAATGGCCCACTACACCAAATGACATCAAGTTACCGATACACCTCTTGTGCAGATCATGATCAATCTGCACAACATTGTAGTCAGATGCTGTTAGAGTGTCTCTACATACCTATACCTCTGTTTGATAAAAGACATCCAGATGAGGTAATTGAAAATCGAGTTGAGTCTCATTCGCTTGAAGCTCTCTAAGAAAATTACCAATATCTTTCTTATTATTTTGAACCATCATATCAATAGCAGTAGAGAATCGAGTAGAAGATACTGCTAAAGACATATCATCGCTCTCATGTATTTTCGTTGGCAGCGGCCACTGATCTCCAAGGTAAGGCAGGCGACAAGGCTGAAGATGGAGGAAAAGGGGGAGTGGATGCATTACCAAAAGATGCAGACTGATCCTCAGTAGAAACAGAAGGAACATAACTATTTGAAACATGACCCCGTGGAGGCAACTGAGGGAAATCATCTGTAGTGAATCTAGATTCTCTCCCTTCACACGCAGGAACCTTAGAAGAACCAAAGGATTAATTTGCATTGCCATAGACTCACCTGGCACTAGCAATGAGGAAGCTGAAGACTGTAGAGCCACTTCTTCTTCTAAATTAGAAGAAGAAGCTCACATCGTCATACTGGCAGAGATTTACAACAGCAAATTCAACAAGTTTTATGGCAAAAAAATACCTCATGCAGCACACCATTGGGAAGTCCTCGAAATTAGCTTTCTAATGTATTTTCTTCTATGCTATGTCATACATATATCTTGACTTCTTGAGGAGAGATTGCTAGTTCCTCAACGGTCCTGTATCCAATTCTCTTCCAAGAAAAACATGGTCCTTGTGCCTACAACGTGCGACTTTGAAATTACATATCATCTACTTCTAGAAGGTGGTAAATATGGAAAATACCTGACTTTCAAATGTCGCATACGCACTAGCAATGGGTACATCTTAAAGCCAGTTGAAAGGAGAAATGTGCATGTTGCTTCTCCCGATGGAATGTCCAGGTGCAGAGATGTATACATGTGCAGAATGATGAAAACCACACTTGAGGCAGTATATCGATACATGCTTCCTTGTGAAGCTTCTCGTGGTTCATAAGCCGTACTTATTATCACATTTGCCCATTAAGAGGCATAGAACAATTGCGCCAATTCGCACTAGTGCACACTGCCTCAAAATTGAAACATGTAGATGGAACTGTGACGAACGTGAAAACAAGGTATGTCATTGTTTCCAGGTATTGAAGATGAATGCCACACTCTTCAGCTTTACCTAGGGTTTCCGACTATTCGAGCACGATATGTTGACTTGATAGGTACAAATGTACAGTCTAGCAATGACTCTATTACTGCTAAGGTTTTTCCTCCGGAAACTCTTGGAGGTGGGGGTTTTGTAATCTTAGGTAGTAATAGTCTTGTTGTGCTCTCTTTCTTTGATTGGGCCCGTTGACCTCTTGGTCTCCGTGGACAATAAAAGTCAATTCAATTCAATTATATACTTTCTAATATTGATTGTAACGCCTTGTCTTAATAAGAAGAGTGTCCTCCTTGATAAGGTATACATGCCTACGGATTGATCATCCAGATGGCTATGTTATCCATCAACCTACAAGGCAATCCAAAAATCGATCTTTTAGAAAGGGTTTGTATTTCAAGTTGTCTACGACATATAGAAATAGATCAATATCTAAAGATAATGCCTTTTTAAAGGTGCAGGTCCAAATGCCACCATCAAAGCATCTTCTGAACAATAATCAGAGAGTTATTAGGCATACTTTGTTTGATCCATATATTGATCATGTGAAGAATTGGATGGCTCAATACAAAAGAGGAGGTGCTTGACTCATTCCCATCACATCATTCAATAGTTGTTATATGCGGATGATATTGTTCTCTTACCTCACACACAAGCCAGTATGCAATATCTTGCTGCAGTAAATAGCTTTATCAGGGCATCGGTATGTGAGTGAACCTAGCCAAATCCATGGCTTTAGTCATTTCCCCATCACAATAGCCCAGGTCATGTCAATTCACATGCCAGAGACAACTAGTGGAACTGGTGGCACAAATATAGAAGTATCTCTCGTGAATAGAGGTCACAACTAATATGCCTTATGATACTCGTATTTGCAAAAGGGAAATGATGGGATGTAAATATTTGTATCATATGTAGAATTATTGCTTCAAGACAAAACTTTACAATTGATACCATCAAGCACACTTGTTCAACATGTCGGTTGAGCCAGTTCTTCTATGGGTCCCTCCTATAACAATTGCCACATTGGATAGTCTAGAACATGCTCAAAAAGCCTTCTTGACTCGTACATTAGGGTCAAATTCAGAGGATTCATGTCACTTCAACATGCAGCAGTAAAATGCCACATGCTCTACTGTCAAAAAATAGAAATTTGGGGGGGGGGGGGCACACACTGTGAACCCTAGTGTTCACAATTGATATCACTCAAAGGAGACTTGTTGGAAAGAGATGCATGCATTCTGCCACTATCCAAGATTCATCTACATATACATGTGAATGATACTATAGAGCTTATCCATTTGAGGTAATACATGGATGGTTATTTCGTATGTAAGCTCTGGAATATAGCTCATTACAAGGAGCAATTCTACTTTGACCTGTGGGGCACAAGAATATTTGTTAGCACACCTGCTATGAAGACACAATGTGTCATTGCATCTCTTCGCACATGTGCAAATTAGAACGAGGAGGTGGATAAACGAGTTCACGATTATCAGAAGGAGGTATACTAGATTTTGCATCAACTCCCATCTCCACGTGAGATTTTACAAACACATCTGGTGGTTGCTTCTCGAGGGTTGCACTTAATCTAAAGTATATATGGCATGTGTGTACATAGGGTCAAGAGAAATCATCCCTTATATGGAAGTTTCCTAAGAAAATATCCATCATATTTCATATACCCTTGCCATATTTTTTTTATATGTATACGGAATTTAAGCAAAAAAAAAATCCCCTCCCATACTTATATGTATGGTTTTGGCCCAAGAAAAACCCCCCTCCCGTACACTCACATGTTTTGTACGATTTTTTCTGAGTGCCCTCCCAGGGGTTGCTCTTGTATCTTATATTCCATAAGTTCTTGAGCAACCTGTAACATCATGTCCATAACAAATACATTGATTCGTATATATTTTTCAGTATGTTCAATATTATCAATGTATCCTTTGTACTGGATTTCAAATACCATTTGGCATGTGGCATGTGGAGTTCAACTCAATTCTATGCACTGGTCGATCGTGAACCAGATATCGATAGCCATTTAGAATAATAACGGTGTTTAATATGTCTAATCCCAGCTAGTTATATATACAACATTGTCTCTCTATGACTATGTGACTGCCTATTCTCTGCACCCACATCACTAGTTTGGGTAGTTCTTCCCACATCACTTGTGGGACAACCCTAACTTGACTAAATTCTCCCAAGACATGATGTTTATCATCAACTACTCAAACACGCATTTTAGCCACATCCTTTATCATCCTGCCATAAGCTATATTTTTCAATCTCTTTCAACATATTAGTACCATAGATCCCCACAAAGCAAAATTCTTCCACATACTTCAACCACTTAAAGTTCAAGCCACTCCTCAGATAAACCCCATATGCACCCCACAACAATAGCCACAACCCCTTGATTCTGAGTCAACAAGCCAAAGTCACTCCAATCAACCAAGAACATCCTCAATAAAGGTTTTCGCACTTGGAAATGCATTCTAAAACGGTCTTAGATCAAGTTCGTACAGTTTTATATCAAAAGCACCCAAGTTATTTCTCATTCTCTAACTCTCTCTTAGATCTACTCTCTTGCAAATAGAGTGGCCAATATGCATACCTTGTAAAAATTGTATATATACCTTTTCAAACAATGACAATGATATGGCGTGATACAACTGCAATAAATAAATGTCTTTTGAAAGTGATGAATGTCTTGCATAATGCACAAAGACAGCATATAGTATGTCCTTGAAGATAATATTACTTATTCTCTAAATTTATATACAAGAAATCCTCTCACAACCTGCAAAGTTGTCGTATGTTGTGTGGCTTATGTATGTGAAGGCATTCTAACCTATAAACCACTTTCACCAATCCTTATTTAAGTTTTGCCGCCTCTTTCAATGCTCTTAAGGGAAGTCTACTTGGACTTGATAAAAAATGTGGCCCATAGTAAAATCCGAAGGTCAATAACGTACTTCAAGATCACATTTATGAAGGGGACTACCCCTGTGAGGCTGTTACAGCCAGTAAATGGGCTCGCCCCCATTTACGTGTTTACCCCTTTAATCGGTAGGATCACCAAATCTTACATGCCATAGCTGGATTGTCCCACCCAATCCTACACCCAGAGCAAGATTATCACACCAGAGCAGGTCTATTGGCAACCACAGCAGGATTATCATGTGCAGAGCAAGATTATCAGGACCCATAGCTGAAACCAAAGCAAATCCAGGGATTTAGAATAAGGCTGGAGCTGATTCCGGCCTGTCACAGGGTTGGCACCAATGGTGGAGATGGAGTGGACCATGAATCCTGCCGGTTAAGGACAACTTACATCTCTCCAAATCGTACGAATGAGATAGCACAACAATCATAAAGACCTGCACTCTTTGTTAGGTATAGCTTCAATTCTAATCCCAAATGAATACTGGACACCCCCCCCCTCCCTCTTTTTTTTTTTTTTGACTTGGATAGAATGTTTTCAATACACCTAGTTGTCTAGGTGTTTTTGTGGGATCGACGGATCCGACGACTGAGGTATTCCAGAGTGCACCTCATTTAGAATATATAGCACACTAATACAATAACTAATGTAAAGTCTAGGGTTGCAAGATCTACGTGATGGCTGGATAAGTCAAGCTCGAAAGTACCTGTGTTATCATAATGTACATACCCTTCTTAACTATAGCACGTAGCAACTAATGAAGTAACGATGCTACGTATGTAAAAACCATGAGCATGCAAGTATCAAAGTTGACACCCCAGTTCTAAGGAACTCAACTTGAATTTCGATATGTTAGGTCTACGTGGTGGCTGGTTAAGTCAAGCTTGAAAGTACATATGCGTTATCATAATGTGCATACCCTTCTTAACTATAGCACATATCAACTAATGAAGTAATGGTGCTACGTATGCCAAGAACATGAGCATGCAAACTATTGAAGTTGAGTGCCCAGTCCTAAGGAACTCAACTTGATCCCCAACATGTTGCAAAGGGAATGTCATAACATGATGGAACTATTTGACATACTTTAACACAATTTATGAAATGCTTATTACCAACCTTGGATATTCCAGCTATTGTTATAGACTTCTCCACAACTTGTATCATTCCGCTATCAACACTAGTGGCTACACATTTGTATGGTGTGAGATGAAGGTCCAATCCCTCTTCCAGCCAAAACTGTAGATAGCATTATCCATTATATATAAGCATATGTTTCTATCCTTTATTCTGAAAAACAATGACAAAAGACAACGTTCTGAGGCTTTTAAGGCACAAATAATTGTACACTGCATGCATGAGATAATAATTGCACGTCTAAAATGGATTGCTTCCTCGTTCTAGAAGAAACTAAACCTAAAATTTGTTTTATGTCTAGCACCTACCATATCAAAAGAGGAGAATTTTAACGTTCACATAATGCCAGCATTGCCCTATTGGTCTTAATTCACAATCATGCCCTCTTTCTGCAACATCCTTGTATATGATATATGACAACAGCACAAGACCCTCTCTCTCTCTCTCTCTAGATTATTATCTAGGATGAAGAGATAAGGTCCCTAATAGTCCTAGAGAGATACTCGATTGAGGGAAGAGAGAGAGTGACCTCATGCATCAAACGAATAAGTTGCAATATGAACATGTCTTGACGTAAATCGTCACCTTTCTTGAATATAATGAACGTATGCTCATCCACACTATTATCAACGTTCTTAAAAGCAATGAATAGAGGAAGTTTCTTGGAACTCAAATATCGACACATTTCAACTTCTATTCCATGAACTTGGATACTGAAATATGTCAGTGAGAACTTATCAAATTGAGCTTCTAACTAGTACAATGTTACTAGAAGATTAGACGCAGTATTAGATAAATATTTCTGACCTAGAAAAATGCATTTTCTTAACCTCCATTTGGAATTTAGGTCTTTTAGGATTGTGTTATGCGTGTTGTTGAGGATAGGAAGACCTTGCATCTAACGGGAGGGCAATAGGGTCGAATTTATGGAGTTTGGAAAGTAGCGAAAACAGTACAGCTTCTCGATCTTCTGGCTTTGCTATCTTTACTTGCTCGGCAATAACATTGAGATCTTGAACAAGCATCTCTTGCCTTAGAAGATGTCTCATAATACTGTCATCACAAGTTCTCTCAAACATAGCAAGTGCGTATTCAAGCTTCAGTGAAAAATATGGGATTCCTATACCAGCCTGCAAGAGACAATCTCCAGCAAGTTAGTCCTAGAAACCAATAGCACTGTTGAAAACTATCGCATTGTTTCCTCAACTTAATGTGCCAGTAAAACTCATGTGCAATTTCTGGGCTTGTTGATGATTTTGCAAGTAAGAATGTCAAAAGCGGGGATTGAAAAGTTGTCTCGTAGTGTATTGCCTGCATCAACTTAACAATGTCTGTCAGCAATATCACGTTAAATCTTGTTTTTTCAGCCATGATAAAGTAACATCACTCACAACTATATAAATCATAATGCATGTAACAATCTCCTTAACAATTCAATATAGTACCTGAGTAAGTTGCATCATAATAGAGATGATAACAGAATCTGGGAGGAGTTGCAGCTGTTTTACAGCATATTCCCTCACTTTGGGATCTCCAAACTCGGGTCTTAGAAGCTGTATAAGCCAGATTATTGATCCCATAAACTTACAATTCAAGCAAATTGAAAAACTAATCACAATCACTGGTGCTGGATGTAGAATTGAGAGTACACACCATCACGTTCCACTCTAAAGACCAGTCTGACGTACTTGGTAACGTTGGGTCGTTTTTGGCTGATATTTAATTACCCCCTCACAGTTTGGATTATTAGAGCTAAGAGTGGCAAATATTCCTGATCCACGATTCAATTTTGGAACTTTAGCCATTATTAAATAACGATGTCAACCATGATTACCCTCTCAGGAATCAGGATTGCAAACAATTTCTTATTTCTCTTCTGCCATAAGTTCCTCCATTACAAGGAGAATATGAATGAGCACTGCTAGAACACATTTAGCTTATGGGACTTATAGTGGGCTTCCTATTTCTATTCAGACAAAAAGGTGGATTAGCAGCATACTTGTATTGCATCATATGGAGATATTGCTGTCCACTCATCCAACCACCTGAAAATTCTAAAATTGAAATAGTCAAAATTATACTTTTGGAGTAATTGTATTCTTCTTTACGTAATTATGATGCAGAATGTGGTGGCAAGTTGTTAGAATATGACAAAGTATGCATTGAGGAGTTTATCTACTACAGCAAGAAACCCATATTAAAGACACCATAAATGGTGGAGGCCAGTTGATTGTGCATGATCTTATCCATTGCAGACCAATCAATAAGCAGCAGATATTCTCACAAAGACCCAGTAAAGTGGTAGGGAATTTTTAGTGAGTTTGATATGGTCAATATGAGAAGAAAAAAATCCTGATTCTGTGCCTGAGACTAATCATAGGCACCACTATATATATGTTAATGAAATCAGATGTATCAATATCTACCATCAGAATCTCCACCATCACCATCATGTGTCCCGTTCCATCTTTCAATTGATTCTAAACATTCATATCAACTTAGTCCAGTTGAAGTAATTATTTTAGTTAGAACTGGTTGGGAAAGTATAGTAATTAGCCTTGTATTATCCTTAAAGTAATACCTCTACTTGCCTATAAGCATCCATGGAATATGAATAGTTATCCCAAGGTACAGCACGAAGGAAACTTGGGAGGGCCTTGGGATTGTGACTAAGCGTAGACCGGTGCTGCCAAATTAGCTGTTTCTCTAAATTTGTTGGGGGTTCTGCTTTAGAAATAGCAAATGTCAATAGAATCGTAATATTTGAAACTATTATAACTTTGAGATTGTCATACCAATCCCTATAACATTCACCATGCTGCATTCAGCATCGGGAAGCTGGTAATCCTCATCACCTGAAATATGGAAGCAATTCAAAGAAATCTCTTATACCAAAAATGGAACCCCAAACATCAATGCACAAACTTCAATCAATTAGGGGCCCTGCAGTAGTAACCATGGATTAAGATAAGAAAGAATTAGAAGGGCAAGCCTCCTCTGCAAGTTACATAATGGATGCTTGCAGCACTGGTTGATATCCAACATCGTATTATCAGAAGGTCATGTTTGTCACTTAGGGCTGGCTATTTGAGCCTACATTTGGAAGATCCTAAAAAGAAAATTTACACAATTTGCTAATTGCTTTAATCATGTTAAGTTAAGACAATGTGTAGCAGTGACAACTCACTTGAAATTTCAAATCCGCCATGATTTCTCCTACATTTCAAATTGATTGGAACCTGGAATTCATCAAGGGAAACCTTAAGGACTGCAGTGTACTGTTCCGAATCATTTTCGGGTATGGCTCCTGGAAGCAGCAGATAGAATCAGCTAGAGTTTGGAAAATACAGATGATCGCAAAATAAATTTATGGTGAATATTTGTAACTAGATACTGACAATTTAGAAAAAAAATTAAAACAGAAAAAAAAAAGATGGTAAGAACCAAATAGAATTTATCCCAGCATACCACTTGTGGCCTGAAAAAACTGGAAACAGTTTGGGCTACATAGTTACATTTATCAATGACCCCGTACATACTTTTTGTTACAACCCTCAAGATAAATGGGAGTTACTAAAATGACTCCTAACCACAAAACTGCAAATTACATCTCCGAGATTAATAGCCTGGACTATCTACTAAACGTCCCAATAATAAAATGGAACAAAGAAAGATGATCTTATTTGCAGGTTGACACCTTTGAACCAGAGTAGAAAAGATTAGATTCTTACCACATGCATAAGGAAGATAGTCATTCCAAAGGTGCAAATCTTTTTCCTTTGTAAACACTAGTCCAGATTCACTGATGAAGTGGAAGTTTGCCCAACCTACCAATCTTGGTGGGAATATATATCTGCTTTCCAATTCGCTAGAGTACAGAGCAAAATTTAAAGAAGCTGCCTGTAAATCCTAGGTTAAGGAAGGGTCATAAAAGTCTCTATAGACACAGTACGTACCTCAGGTAAATTGAATAATGTTACTGGAAATATTAACAATTGGTTCCACTGAGGATTGCGACTTTTCAAAACAAAATTGGTTGATAATTCATATCTTGGAGACAAGCATTCTGCTCCATGATGTCTAATATAAGATTAAGGAAAATAGCCACAATTTCATTGCCCTTTTTGTTAAGATGGTATTGTTAAATATCATTGTCATCCAATATCGATCTCATGTTTAAAACCTAGCAATCTTCTAACTCAGACAAAATATATGAACCTTAAAGTGGCTTCTCATGAAGTAAAATTTATTAAAATTTCATTAAGGACCCAATTGGACTTATTTTGCGTGAGGCTGTAAAAATGATCTCAACATCAAAAACTGGATACAGACGTACAACAATATGCATATAATGATCCGCATTAACCAACATATCCTCTTCAAGCCAGCATTCTAAGACATGTACATGCAATAATGTTCTGTACAATATCCTGCAAGTAGCCTGCAGGAACAAAGGTGAAATAACTTGACGAGATTAGCAATCTCCTTTCAGCAAAAGGAAAAAAAATATTATTTGACTATGATATCCATAAGCGTTCAAACACCAGGATGGTAGAAAATAATACAGGGGGCAGAAAAGCGGTATAAGTGAAAACAGCAGGGCCCCCTTCTCTCATAACTGCTCCCTATCATAGAGAGGCCAAATAGAAAAGGCAAAAGACTCGTGGAATTCGAAAAACAAAGTAGAGCTTTCCTCGATGCCATTTAAGTCTGGCATAGAAAATGGCATCATGAAGCTGGCTGGAAGTCAAGTAATATGCTTTCAGCTGGCTCAAGGGTGAAGAAACCATTGCGGGCTCAAAATTTATATTTTCTAAGATATGGCACCAGGATAGATTTGCACATTCCTCCATCTTTTAGAGGCAATAAAATAGGAAAGTAAGAAACAAGAGGAATTTTGCTATTAAACAAGAGGGCACTATGCTGCCACGTGGACGCAGCCCTTACTTGGACTTAGATGGTCTGCTTTTGCACAATACTTTCAGATGGACCTATGGAACCTCATCATTATATCTTATTGTTATTCTTGGAGGAACATGGATAATAATTAGAACGTCCTTTCTTACCACAATTGAATTGGATTAGTGCCAGAAAGGAGGAAAGAAGCAATATTCCTTTCAAGACAGAGAAAGCTTTGTTGTGCTCCTTAAGTAGCCATGACTCAGCTGCTTTCCTGAATCTTCTTTGCTTCTCATTGAATGCAGCAAATTATTCATCGCCGTGGTCAATGGCCTGAAAATGGTGCATCAACATGGGTTGCTAGCCTTATAAATGATGCTCAAGCCAATTCCAGGGAATTGAACCCTGGTAACCCCTCTGGCATCCGCATTCCAGTAGGTTGGCCCAGTATCAAAAGTTATATCATAAAAGTAGGGTCCTCCGAATCCTATGCTTCAAGACCTTAGGCAACACCTTCCTCAAAATTAGCAAGTAGCAATTAGACAAGCCATCATCCTCCAAACGCAGTCAATTGAAGTTTGGTCCAGTCTTTGAAGATCAGAGCTCAGTATTGAGAAAGTAACAAGTTGATGGCTTGTTCTCACCAATTCAGAGTCCATACATAATGTTCAGCAAGGAAATGATAACAATACCGTAGCTAAAAAGAAACCAACTGGTTAAACAAACTTACCTCTGGGTTTGATGGGGTCACACATAACTCAAAAGTGGACTTCTTTGGAAC
This sequence comes from Isoetes engelmannii, assembly GCA_011763485.2. Lineage (NCBI taxonomy): Eukaryota > Viridiplantae > Streptophyta > Lycopodiopsida > Isoetales > Isoetaceae > Isoetes > Isoetes engelmannii. The sequence continues at coordinate 17,683 of JAANSK020273935.1, forward strand.
TAGCACCAGCTGAAGGCGTGCAACCCTTCTCTTTTGCATACATTCTTCAATATACCTTCAGATTCAAACAATTTAACTATTGCTTTGGAACGCCATTTAAGTAAAGAGCCCTGTGACTTACCTGTTATCACAAAGCTGAGCTTCTGAACACTCTCGTGTATCCAAGTACAAACCCAATCCAACCTGAAACAAGAACATTGAAAACTAAAAAGCTTACAACCACATCACACAATCACCAAGTGAAAATGGAGCCAAAAATAGCTTCTTCACAGAAATAATAACTAATTTCTTTTCTATTTCTGCACGAGTCCTCCAATTTCACAACACATGCATTTCAAATAGAACACTTGACATACATCCTTTGCTATACCAGGGCCCTTACAGCTGCTGTGAACCTAACCATAGGGTGGTGGCACCAGCAAGTGTAGAGAAGAACACGAGTCTCTCCTGCAGAAATCCCTCGTGAGAATTTTAAGAGAAGATACGAAAAGCATGGCTGCATTCAACCAGTTACACTGTTCTTGATTTAATCCATCCTTTACTTTGTTATGACATAACCTTGTGACCAATGTTGTTGTAAATGTGGTTGTAAATCAGCCATGATTGCTTAATCTGCTTATTAGGAACTAGAAATGGTTCAATTGCTGTCTAAAGCCAAAACACGACCCTTAAACAATAAGATTGAACCGTCAACTTTTTTAAGGTGCCCTAAAAGTAAGAAATGCAAGAGACAGCGGGTCAAAGACATCTTTTGAAATTGACTCCAATTCATGAAGAATGTATTCTATTTGTTAAGGTTCACATTCTAAACTTGGTTTCACCAAATGCCCAATGAGCATATTGAATAAATATTGTACCCGTTGATTTGTTGAAACCAGTTTAGTGGAGTATTCAGTCAAGTACACAGATACAAGAGAGCATCATAACATATTCCCCAACTTGGATTGTCCCAGCAATTTGTTAAGACTGTGGCACATTGGTTGATAATTAAACTTCGCTTATGTGAGGCATGAAAATTTACCAGCTTTAGCGTATATGCTGAACATGGACTGTCTTTGTTTAGCATGCCAAAGTAGATAGTGTCACGAACGTTTCGAACTCGTTCTGAGCCTACAAAGCCCACTATTTCATGTAAGCATCAAATATCATAAGAAACAGTTTACTACAAGGCCTAAGCAAGTAAAACCAAGGTCGGATCAAGAAAAAAGTCTCAAAAAATTAACTAGTTGCAAGACAGGGCATCCCCTCCTCCAATCACCAGATGGTCCTCCACGCAGATCAATGAAATGCAAAATGATAAACTATATTAATGAGTCTAAGCTTGTAATAATTTGACACGTTTTTATAAGTACCTGCTCTGAATAAACCTCAAGTTACTATCTCAAAATCCATGGAATACCAATTCTGAACAAATTTCATGTCCCAGTTTCCACTAGATAAACCCAAAACAGATATTGACAGCTTACCAGAAATTAATTTTTAGTTTCCATGCAAGCAAAGAGCTGCGTTTTAGCCAACTGAATTGACTGCTCTAAACTTTCTTTTATAGCTTTGGAGTCAATCAAGGATCTGGATCATAGACTATCTTGGTATGCCAATACTTTTAGAATCTTGATCTAGGTTAATCTCACTTTCTTATAATCACTAGGGGTACCCAGCACCAAATCGCCATTTGCTACAACATATCAACTTATATAAAAAATTGCATATTGCACCGTTAATATCCATGAATTACTAGAAACAGACAATTCAATATCAGATATCTTGGCGAAAGGCAATGCATGTGCCAGAGCGAAGAACATTTATATATAAGTTTGAAATTACCTGCGAAATAGAACAAGGCTCCTAAATCTCCAGTTGGGTAGAAGCACGCACAATGAACTCCCAGATTCGATGTGGCCTATCAAAGTAGTGTAATGTTAACAATATTGTTAGCAAGATGTAACGATTCAAACTGAAGATGAAAAATGTTTCCTATAACTATGTCCTGCCAACAAAAAGCAATTGGATACATCATAAACTCACCACATTTGTCATGATCTTTAGAAGACATAGTCGCACCTTCTTTGTTCAAGCGAAGTCTCGGAATCGCAGTTGAAAATGGTAATAGAGAATGAACACCATGCTTAGGTATCCAACAATCAAATTCTGTTTACGTGCTCTTCGTCATTTTTACTGGCATCATGTGTATACCGTATGTATAGTGCGTGCCGTCGTGTACATTACTTACATTAATACTACATTTTAACGATACGTTAGAGGAACTTTAAAATGTGACAGTTGAGGCAATTTTTGGATTGCCCCTGTTAAGGGGCAATTCGTTAAGGGGAGGATGGGTCTTTTTGGGCATCTTGAGGTATATTTTAGCATATCTATTAATCTAACGGCTAACTAGTTTCCCGGTGGTGAAAAAGTTTTTGGTATTTTTCTAATATGATTTATTTTCTTAACACCGGAAAGTTTTGAGATCCACCGGATAGTCATTTTATATTCTAATTTTTTCAAAACACAAGCTCTCAATGGTGCTTCCCTATCATATCTCCTAAAAAAAAATCCTCCTATGCTCTGATCTATTTTTGGGGATGTGGTTTAACCCATTCGATCTCCTAAAAAAAAATCCTCCTATGCTCTGATCTATTTTTGGGGATGTGGTTTAACCCGTTCGATCAGGGTCTTCAAAATTCAATGGTTGTCGTGGACTGTCGCCTAGGTGAACACTGAAATTGTGCCAGCATTATTGCTTTGCCCCTTCTGATTATGGTTTCCTGCAACCCTCTGATATGCCTACGCATTCTGCAAGCACTTGCCCCTTTTGATTATGGTTTCATGCAGCCCTATAATCTTTATGCAACTCTATAATATGGCTATGTATTCTGCAAAAATTGAGCAAGGTTTCTTTCTTTGTTAATGGCTGTGGAATCTTCTTTCACACTGAAACAGAATATGCAGGTGGTCCATATGTGTTGCCCCTTACTCAGAAGCATGGTGTGAAAATTCTACCTGCAGATTCTGAGCATTCTGCAATTTTTCAGGTCTGAGGCATTGATTCAATTGAGATCATAATAAATAGATGAATTCTTCTATGATTTCCTTTGCCAGTGCATTCAAGGTCTGGCTGAACGTGGTCTTCGACGCATTAATTTTTGACTGCTTCTGGAGGAGCATTCAGGTCTGTTTTTGTTGCATGATATGGCATCTGTAACATGGCTAATTTATTTGCATATCTTTGCAACTTAGAGATTTTGCAAACGCTTAGATCATCTTCTTATTTTTATGTTCAGAGACTGGCCCGTTGAAGAAGAAGAAGAAGAAGAAGAAGAAGAAGAAGAAGAAGAAGAAGAAGAAGAAGAAGAAGAAGAAGAAGAAGA
>JAANSK020273936.1:0-11434 GCA_011763485.2 Isoetes engelmannii
AGCTAAAATGGCCTATAATAAGCCTATTTGGCGCGATTTGGGACCAGACATAATCCCAATTTATTTGAATGATGGTTATGTTTATAAGATCATACCTTCTTTGTGGAAATCTTAGTGTTCATTGCATTCTTTTTAAAAATTGTTTATGGGAACAAATTATTGACCTTAACATGAAACAATTAAATTAGAAAGAAAGTTACTTCGCATCATTCAAATGTGTGCAGACTTCTAACCACTGAGAAGGATCTCCATTGACCTGCTCCCGACTAAAAAGTACTGCTAAAACTGCAGGAATTCGGGTCCTATGTTTTAAGAGCCAGTCAGCCTTACCAGGAGGAGGGGGCAACCTAGCATCAGGCGGTCTTCTTTCCTTGCCACCTATCACAACCAGTTTAGTGAAGTCCGGCAATGCAAGAGTGCTAATTGGAGGCTCATTTATGTGGTAGATGTTTCAATACAAGTGAATAAAAAGACAATATGCAAGCATCTTGACATCTCCTCTCTCATTGAAACCACTAATTCTAACAATTCTTACGAGAATTTAAGGTTGCTCATGAGGCACTTGAGCCACATCTATATTCTTGGAATTTAAAGTTATTATTTTTTAAATGTGACTTACCAACCAAGCTACAACCAAATCCCTTCCAAGCCTCAACTAACAAATCAATTCTTCATCTATATTAAACTTGATGATTCAACATTCAAACATTCAATCTATGTCTACAAATTTAAATCCTTTACCAATCTCGCAATCGAGTAACTACTTCATTAAAAGTGATGTCATACGCATTTAGAAATTCTAAAAACTTTAATAATTTATGAAGCATTTTAGGGTGTACAAATCGTGGCGTGCTGAAGAACTATCTGATTCCATTGTAGTAGGAGCTTATCTTCGAAATGAGCTGTCTCAAGTGGTTGATAGTCGCGAGACATCATGGCCAGTTCAAATCAATAACTTGGACGTGCATTTCATTTTTACACCGACTAAGATGTTATTTGTAGGAGAAGTGAAGATATCACGGGAGCATGCAAAAAAGTTTAACATTAGGCCCTTAGTGATGTGTGGAGATGCGTATTTAGAGTTTGATCATGAACTAATGTACGCCAATGAAACAGGAACCTGACTTATTTTCTTGCATAAATGAACGTAACTTTTGTTGATGTTCTTTACTACTTCTAAACATGACATTTGGAGTATAAGTTTTGGGCATGTCTTTCCCAAATTTTTTGCGCCGCAGGTAAACATAATTGCCTCCACTTTCCTTATAAAGCAGTGTGTTTTTTACCAAGATCCATCCTTTAAATGCAAAGTCATAATCAAAATTTAACCAACAAAATATTGACATAAGCAAATCATATCCATTCTTGCTAACATCATACTGAGGTGTTCTTAGAAGTTGCACCTATATATGGATCTTAATGGACAAGTAGAAATACACAAGCGAGGACGTTAGCCCGGCAACGCTGGGCACACGTTTAGTAGTCTACTTATTTAAAATGTGTTTGGGGTTTTCTGGCTGATGCCGGTGTACCCTTTTTTCCGGCAAATGTAACGCCGCTTTTTGCCATTTCTGGCGATAATTTTCTTTCCTACTTTTTTTCAGTGTACAATTTTTTTCTGGCAGCGAAGATTGTGGTGCGATGGGTAACGCCAGAGCCCACCGTTTCATGATTCTCCTCCTTCGACTTCCATTGTTTCTCCTCCGGTTTCATTATTTATGGGACGGATCAATGGAGTTTATATTCTCCTTACAACGTACCCTAAATTGCAAGAGCCCTTGCTCAAGCAGAGGAGTCGCTGTGAAACAGAGGTAAATTTTTGCCCCGAGTTCTTTCTTAGCATTTTCTTGGTGTTAAATTACAAGATCTATCTAAGCTATTGGTTAACCTGTTTACCCATCTGGCATAGGGTTTCATCAATAGAGGAGTCGGTATCGCTCAAGCAGAGGAGTCGTGAAACAAAGAAGCTCATGGTACAATCTTTTCCTTCTTTCTGCCGCTGTTTCCTGCATTTGTTGGTGGCCTCTGTTGGCACAAAGAATAGAATAACCAGTTTGCTTTATGTTTCTTAGCATTTTCTTGGTGTTAAATTACAAGATCTATCTAAGCTATTGGTTAACCTGTTTATCCATCTGGCATAGGGTTTCATCAATAGAGGAGTCGGTATCGCTCAAGCAGAGGAGTCGTGAAACAAAGAAGCTCATGGTACAATCTTTTCCTTCCTTCCTTCCTTCTTTCTGCCGCTGTTTCCTGCATTTGTTGGTGGCCTCTGTTGGCACAAAGAACAGAATAACCAGTTTGCTTTATGTCCAAATGGACCTGGATTGAAAAGAACCCATGCCCATTATTTCTTCACGTTTCTAAATGATTCCAGGTTCCAGGCTCGACGTCAAGCCTATTTCTCCTGTTCTGCTTTATCTTGATAGCCGCTCTGTTCTAGAACAACCACTCTGTTTTTTTTCCAGCCTTGAGCGACACATACGAATCCAAAAGGTGAGCTTAATATAATGTTTTTCCTTCTTTGTTTGAACGTTGTAGCAAAATATAGATGGAGCGGCGATTTTTATGAGGACTGCAGACTGTTTGGAAGCAGAGGAGCTAAACCAAAACAATGATGAAGATATAGATAACAGTGATGATATCCAGCCTAATAAGGTCTTTGGATAGTTTGGAAATAAGCATTCTCAATTTGGTCATAGTTTTCCTTAATAAATTGCACTGGTTTTCCACTATGTTTTTCTACTATAGTTCCGTGCGCTTGATATTTGTTAGGAAGAATAAATCATCTATTAATAAAAAGGGAAAAAATAGATCTGTCTTGATCCTGTAGAAAATGCTGAGATAGCTACTCTGATTATAGCAAGTATTTAAGATAATTTAATTCAGGGCTATAAGATAGACCGGTGATAACAACTCTACTCATGTTGGAGCAGGTTTTTTATGTTCGGCATATGCTTTTAACTATTTCACTTTGTTTGTTTTGTAGTTTGTGTTTCTTTAGGTGATCTGCCATATAGATTAAGTTCTAAACCACTCTTTCTTAGCTGACTTAGCAACTATTACTGCAGGTATTGACGTTGCCAAACAGTAACATTAATATCCAGATGGATCTAATAGGGAAGCTGCATACAAATATTTAAATGTTCAAGTTTTGCAACAACTATCATAGAGATGTTCGCCATAGCACATGAGGTAGGACGAAATCTGTGTTCCAGTGTTGCAAAGGTTGTGTTTGATATTGACAATGGTTATAATGTGACTGTATGATTTTGATCCGGCCATTGCAAAGCCAATTCCACTCTGCAGCTATAACAGTGCTACAGATTTCAGGAAACTTAAAGTGGAACTTTAACACGTCATCTATGAATATGAATGCAATAGACGCTTTTCAAGGAAGAGAGGTAACTAATACATTAATTTCATTGCATGTATCTCTCATTTAGATGACGTCTTGCTAAGCAATACATGCTTTTGTCATTTTGCAGTCATAGTGGCGCGGAGATACAAATTATTGATTACATCTCAAGGTCCACAATGTGTTGTTGCTCTTCATGCATGTATTCTAGATTTATCAATGTTCAGTTGAAAATCTTTAGACCAGAGCATGCAAAAGGATTCATGCAAGCATAAACGTGTTCTTTTTCTATAAGCAATTTAGCCCATCTGGACATTGATCAGCAAAACAATTGTGACAACTATAGGTCATGAGATTACTATCTTTGGGTGGTGCATAAGATACTCTTTTTTTCCACGTGTGACTTTAGGATACTCTAATATGTTTTAAGAGGCTGGCTCCTAAACAATGATTACTCTTCAAAATTGTGAACAACAATGATTACTTAAGCAAAATGTCTTTTCCTATGCTGTCAAAGAGACGGTCTTAATAATCTCACAACTTCAGCTACAAACATTCTCAATTTCATTTCTAGAATACAAACTGGTCAATAGCAATATCCAGTGAAGCGAATGATCTAACGTGCAGTGCTTATGCACATTGATCTTTATGCATGAAGCATTGCACATTGATCTTTATACATGCTGCGAGCTGTTATTTTCCTTGCTGCAATAGAAAACACATTGATCTTTATACATGCCGTGAGCTGTTATTTTCCTTGTTTGCAATAGAAAAAAGATATAGGAATCCTATGCAATAGCTTCTGTGATTTGCTCAGTAAATCAAGATAGAAAAATAAAAATGATGAAAAGAATTGTCCATATTCACGAATACAAAGATCAGTTCTTAATCTTTGTATCGCCATTCTCAATCTTTGGTGCTCTCATGTTGTCATGATAAACATAAAAAACTAAGTAACTCCTCCATGTAAGGCGATGTTTCTAATAATTTAGTTCACAATAAAAGATAATAGCAACAATTTACAGACAACGTTTACAAGGGAAAAAAGGACACAAGCCATGTAACCTTCCTACAAAGTTCTAATTTCTATTCAAGTAAAGACTTATTGAGGTTAATAGAGTCAAGCAAGAAGTTGTCTTATCTATATGTCCTGCTTTCAGACAAAGTGTTCTACCTTCTCTTCAGTTAGAGCGACATGGAACCTTGCTATTGTAAGTGTATGTATAGCTTTTAGACTGTGCTGGCTTTTGATCCTACTTTCCTTAGCAAGTTGTAGAAATGCAAGCCACTGCTCCATCTCATCCCCTCCATCTCATCCCAGATATGCAATGCCCTCTTCAATAAAGCATATTAGATTATGGGGAGGGGTTGGGGGAGTTTCAAATTAAAGCATTTTCATGAATATTAGGATTTGACACATTGAGTCTAAATGGTGTTGACATTTTATGCCCTCATATTGCGCAAAATGGAATAGAAGGGGCAGCCAGAAAATTATTTGCAGGCACCAGCATCACCCAAAAACCCCAAAAAACATTTTAAATAAAGCGGGTTCCTCCACTTTCCTTATAAAGCAGTGTGTTCTTTACCAAGATCCATCCTTAAAGTCAATACATTGATACATTGATGATACTATCATTAAATAGAATTTAACCAACAAAAATATTTAAATAGGCAAATTATATCCATTCTTGCTAACATCATACTGAGATGTTCTTAGAAGTTGCACCTATATACGGATCTTAATGGACAAGTAAAAATACACAAGAGAGGACGTTAGCCCGGCAACGCCGGGCACCCATTTACTAGTCTACTTTTTTAAAAAGTTTTTTGGGTTTCTCGCTCACGCGGTGTGCGCATTTTTCCGGCTTGAGCAGCGTAACATTTGGGTCCGTCATTTTAGGACCGTTTTTTTCTTTCCGGCCAAAATTTGGCATTTTCCCCTTCAGCCATTCTCTCCTCCATGAAACGGCTGCCATCGCTCGCTCTGATGATGCCGATTCTCCTCCAACTTCTGTTATTCGGGGCTATTGTTTAAATTTCATCTGGCTTCTTGCCCTAAATCGAAAGACCAGTCGGTGTAGCAGCAGAGAGGCCGTGAAGCTAACAGGTAGAAAATTTTCTTGGTATATTGGGCTTAATTGGCTGTGGCGATATCATTCCAGCATAGCTTTGATCACAGCATAGCAGAGGAGTCGCTTTTGATCCAGCATAGCAGGGGAGTCGCTTTAGTCTAGCATAGCAGAGAAGTCGCTGAAGAAGCTGAAGATCTGCAGCTTTTTGAACCGGTATAAACATCCCTCAAATTCCTGCACAGAGTTTCTATTTACTTGCTTTTCTTATGTATTTGTGCTTTCTGTATTTGGGATTTCTGCTTGCAGACGTTGTTGGAAGATAAGAGCCGTTGAAGGTGGGCGTTAACAGGCTGTGGCAAGGTTTGCAAGAGCTATGTCCGTATTTTAAGCAGAGGTCGCCAAGGAGAACGTGATATGCTCCTCCTCCTTTGCCGTCCATTATTCCTTCACGGCTTCAAATGAGGTATCAGAGAGCAGCACCTTTTATCCGGCACACCAGGTTTTCCCTTTTGTCCTCCATTTTTTGCAAACATGACTCGCTTTCTCCAGGTTTTCTCTTCCGAAACAGAATTGACTCTGCCAGGAAGATGCCGGATTAGTACACAATGTTACAGAATCTTGCATTCTAATTGGTTTTCTTCAATAGGGTTTGGTGTTTTTTAGGCAAGGGAAAAGCACAAAAGAATCGGAATTTCTGGGATGGCAGTTGCCTGAAGATTCTCAGATGGTAGTCGTTTTCCGGCAGAAGGTTTAACAGAGATCCGCTTTACATCCTCTGGTAAAACCTGCTTCAATTATAGAAACGTTTTTTTCCAGCCCAAATGCTCTGTTAAACCAGCTCTATAAATCCATAACAGATCTGTATATCACATCCCGAACATAGCATGATTTTCTGAATTTCAAGAATTAATGTACACTTCATAATAGAGTAATAGCTCTAGGTATTATCTGATCAGATTCATCTGGCATATAATCTTCTCCAGTATTGGGTTTTTGCAAAAATTATTTGGAGGAATGGATCTGTTCATCCCCTTTCAATTTTGCAAAAGCTTTCCCAGAGTTCTTTCAAATTTTGCTTTGCTTTTTTATTTTATTTTCCTTGCAGGCTTGAGTTTTAATACTGGCGATATTATGGCAGCAACATTTTTTGCTTTTTCTCATTCCTCTATCTATAAGCTACATGAAACGTTTTGTTTGTTGTGTTTCTTTGAAGGAAAAGATCCATAGCTTGAATGATCCTATCTACTTAAAATCCTATTCTAGCTTAGTGTGTAGCTTGAATGATTCATGGCTGACTTTCAGTAAAAATGGCAAAGAGTGATTCTGATAGTACCAATTATAGTCATGAACCTTGCCCTGATTGCCAGCCTGAATATGGCCCTGATTATTGAGCAAGAATCAGAAGACATGCGATGGTAGAGTTGAAGAATGGATGTCACCTTTACCCTTTCTGCACCAGGAGTGCCTGCCACATGAGTTCAATCATAAAGGCATATCTCTACATTTGTGCATTTATTGTTGAAAAATATCTGGACGGTAGATTAGATTGGGATTTGGGCCATTCTTTGAAAAAACATGCTTGCTGTACAAAATTCAGACATGCCTTATCTAGAGCTAGATATTTCAATTGTTCAGATTCTTGCTTTTGATGGTTGCTTTTCGTATAGAAAGAGGACATGATATTTAATGTTTTGCATTGATGTATTTTGCTTGAAACTTGGAAAGGCCATTTCGTAATCTTAAGCAAACAAATACAACTCAAAATCGTTTCCTTTGGAAGGCTAAGGTATGCATGCTTATGTGTATTGTATAACGAGAATCAAATTTTTTTTGTTCATTGGAAACATACGAGTTTGATCTTAGTTTACTTGTGCCACCATGTTTGTTGGTAGAATTCCTCTATGTTGGTAGAATTCCTCTATGTTGATCATTGAGTAATTTTGGAAAATAGAGGTAAACGCCTTTGCAACTTCTGCTATACATTGCAGATGAATAATGCAATTAAAATTCTAGATAGTTGTCAAATTTTGTCATGCAAAAAGGAAAAAGCATTTGCAGTTGGTAGAAGTAATGTGGAATTGCAGCTTTGGTTGAAGTTTGGTTCATAAGATCATTACAGTGGATTCAAGTTAACTATTCGATTTTTTTGAAATGCAAATCTTGGCCTCACAAACTTGATATATGTCTACTCTTTGGGGCAGAGAATGTTTCATGAACAAGGGCAGATGGCAGATTGAGACAATCTTTAACATCTGCAAATTTTCTACATAATGAGCCCTTTGGGTCAGTCCCTCCTCATGTCAGTTTCATATTTTTTAGGCAACTCGGGCCTTTGTGGTAGAGGATTGCAGCCATGTTCTGATATTTGCCATGCAAGAGGTTCACACTAGGGGTTGATTCTCAACAACATTACCACGAAGTATCTGCCTATGCTAATTTACAAACAAAGGCCATTGCTGCCTTTTTGTTGTTTTGTTGTCTGTGTAACAAATTTTGTTTATGGCATCCTCAAAATACACTTGCAAAGCACCATCTCCATACACTACTATGTGTAACAAATTTTGTTCATGGCATCCTCAAAATACACTTGCAAAGCACCATCTCCATACACTACTAAAACACTATCTGCTAGGAGGAACATCTTCATATAACGGCAGAAAGTGCTTTCATTGGACTTGTGATTCACGATACTTATTTGAAGCCTAATTTGCTATGTTTTTATTTTGCGTACATGGAGCATTTGGAGATGGCATTAATGAGCACATTCACAACAATATACAGTAACTTTGCAACAATTGTGCACAAGGAGCACATGGAGATGGCATTACCGAGCATATTCATGACAATATACACATAACTTCAATTGGGTTTTTCTGTACCTAAGTTACAAGCATACTTTCTTTAAGCATATGCCATTTGCATGGACATGGTAGCAACGTGTGCCGATTTTTTTGACGACCAAACATTTAGACCGGCAGTTTTGAAAGTGGACCAAGCAAACAAATGGGCTTACTGGGTATTTTTCGAACCGCCTAGCGACAAATCAATCATAAAAAATGTTTTGAGGTTGTCCATTGTCCATACATCGTTTGGGCTTCTGCCAATCCTTTGAATCATCTCATGATTGATCTACGTGGCTGTTTGAAATTTTAATTTATTCTATATTTTATGCATTTTGGCAATCTTGGAAAACAAGGCGATAGACATTGTACATTTATAAATACACGCACATATAGCACGGAATAAAAATACAACATTAGGCCCTTGGTGATGCGCCATGTGAAGATGCATATTTAGAGTTCCATCATGAACTAAAGTACGCCAATGAACCAAGGCAAAATTTTGTGTTTTGCATATCTGTACATATTTTTTGCTGATGTACTTAACGACTTCTAAGAGTGATATTTATAAAGCATTGTTTTCTCTACTGAAATTCATCCTTTAAGCGTAAACTTAACATATTGATGATACTGTCATTGCACGATTTCAATAGCAAAAATACTTACAAAAGCAAATAATTTCCATTCTTGCCAATATCAAGATCTGCTGTTGTCGGAAGATGCACATATAGACGTTAAATATCAAGTAAAAACACGCGCTAGTTCTATTTAACTAGAGAATGAATGAAATGTTCTTGTGATGAAAGATTTCATTTTAACAAGCTTAACAAGCATATTTACCAAACACTGTAGAACCAGCATCACACTCCTTTATTGCTCATCCATCTTCTCCACAATGCTCACCCTCATAGTAGAGCTTTCCCTTTGGCCAAATACTTCCAAAAACTTTATCATGCCTTATACTACTAGCATCTTGATGTTTCTAAGAAGCCCTTCACGATTTCCAGGTTGGGATCTAGCTGTAAGTCTTGCAGTGTTGGGACCTAGCTGTAAGCCTTGCAAGCAAGTTTGCAAGAGTTACATGTATATTTTGTGGAGGCCTTTTATTTGACAGATTGTTGTGAAGTTTCAAGAATGGGCAAAGACACAAGATGGTGGACAAACAAATTAGATGATGTCATTGTTGACCTTGTAATTTTTGCAAGGGCTACGACTTATCTTTTTCTTTGTGCAGACAGTGACATGCCTAGGTTCAAGTCCTAGGGGAAACATCCATCATTTGGTGCTGCTATACAAATAGCTCTGAATTAAGAAAAATCCTATGGAGCCAATGCAATAATAAAGTTTTTTATCGTGCATATTGAATGTTATCCTGTTTGTAGTAGAATGTTTTTAATCTTGTAATGTCTATCCTGTACAACTTTTGTACAAAATTTGTACAACTTTTGTACAATTTCCATGCTATTTTTGTACAAGTTTATCACATTGTCACATTAAAAAATGGAACCATTGAATTAAACCCCCAGGCCCTGCAGTTGTTTATGCTGATATTCGCGCAAGGCGTCCATCGGCTGGCGAGGAGCCTCAAATATATACGCACGTATTTGTATACATTAAACAGCACAACCTTTGGTTCTATGTCGTATTTGAAACTGACAATTAACTAAAACTTACTAAAAATCAAGTCGCGCTTATTGATGGCCAAGATTGCCCAAAATCAACATCCAATGGTCCGTGCCAACGCCCTGCGCAAATATCAGCGTAAACAACTGGGGGTCCGGGGGATAGACTTGATAATAGGTAAACCTAGATGAGTACCGTTTTTTAAGAGCTGCATCACAAAGAATGATGTAACTATAAGCGGGACAGATGACTAGTTCAGAATGGAGCTTGTTTTTGAGATTTATATGCATTCTTCCAACCTGTTGCAAGTACAACAATTTATAATTCATGGCATGGAGGTAGCGATGGTGATGAATCTATTCTTCGTAGGTTTTTAGCAGATTGAATAGTGGAAAATTTGGGTTCTTTTTGAATAACAATTTCTTGGCAGCAATGGCAACGAGCTTTCTCTGTGTCAATGTTTCCAGATTCAATAAGGAAGGAAAAATGGATGCTCCAATGCCCTTCCTTTGCAGATGCTGGTTTGGTTGTACCGGGGTCGACTCCTGGACCAGTAAAATCTGCTGCAGCGCCATAGCCATGGGTCGAGAGCATCCTCAAATGGATCTTCCTTTTTTTTCTATGTATAACAGTGACAGATTTCGTTCTGTAGAGGTACTTCGTGAAGGCTTTGTGCTGGCATTAGTTACATCGGATCTCATAAGCTTCTGGTCAGGCGAACCAGTGATTTGTGCATGTATTTCTACGGCTTCATGTATTCATTTCTTATATCTAACATTCAATGGTATATATAATAAAATGATTAAAGTAGGAAAAAAAATAAGTTTAGGTATGGGTTAGACATAAGGTATGTGATAATGTATGGGTTAGACATTTATGGGTTAGACATATATAAGGTTTAAGGTTATCGGACCAGCAGAGTTCGATAACAAAAAATGCGTGACCGAGGCTGTACGTCCGAGGCCAGATATTTGGCACGTAAGGCTGAGGACGTACAGCCGAGGGGCCGAGTCCATACGTGGCTGATAACAGCCGAGGCCCGTTAGGGCCGAGGCTGTTATCAGAGGTGAAGTAAGAGGTGAAGTCCGATAACTGCCTTATCGGATTTATCGCCGTCAAAATTTCAAATTTTTTTTTAAAACAAAAAGAAAAGTCTTTTTTTTTTTTGGGCGACGTACTGATAACTAGTTATTAGTACTGGAGGAGTACTGATAGTACTGATAATTAATTATCAGTACTGGAGGAGTACTGTCAGTAATCCTCGAGTATTAATGACTAGTTATCAGCCTGCACCAGTACTGATAACAAATAAAATAACCAAAAATAATAAACTCTTCCATAACACAGAAGAGTCTGATAAGGTTTGTGATAATGTAGAAACAAACGATACTAGTAACGGGTGCCCGGCGTTGCCAGACATAAGTACGTACGGGTGTATTCTAGGCAATGATGTAGACACACTTACATTACATGTAGAAAAGAAGTTACATATATTTTTCACATGGCAACTACATTGGTGGTAGTTAGGTATGGGGGAGCATTGC
>JAANSK020273947.1:0-11433 GCA_011763485.2 Isoetes engelmannii
CCAATTAATCCACAGCCCACCACTTGGTGTCCATGTATGGCGCGCTCTTTTAGAACCTATATATTTTATCTTTTCTAATCCTGGCGCTTTCTGTCTGAAACTCGTGAAAATCTTGGCACTAACATACGCTTCTTGTCTTTTTCTCGTCACTTTTCTTTAACTTTTTTACGGAATCAAGCCCGGAGCGAGGAGGCAAAGGTGAGAGAAGTAAATGTATTAAGACTCCATTATGTTTTAGTTTTAGTTGTCTTATTTCTTTACTAGCACCTCAAGAAGTGCCATCCGCAGCTTTCGCAAGCGGCCAACATCCTCTATCTGAAGCTCTACGCTCAATCACCACCATTCTAGGCCATGTTCAAAAGTTATTATAGACTTCAATCCGTATAAAATTATTCATATTGTGCCTGCAGTGTGGTATTCTGATGTATATTGTTGTTTCTGTATTAGTTTTAAGCGCTTTGTGGTCTAGATTCGTATTTCCAATAGCTGCCTGAGTGGCATCTCTCCCACTCAAAGATAGCCCACCTTCATTCAGACACCTGCATGCAATTGGGTGTCCACCCAATTTCATTATCATGCATGTGGATGGTACCCGTTCCCTGTGGAAATAGGGTTGTCACCCAATTTAAGACTACCCAACTGCCTCACCACGTTTAAGTGATAACGAAATTCGGTGGCCACCCAATTCCAGCATCTGCATTGCATGCCGTTACGCATTGTACCAAAAAAGGCGGTCGCCCAATTCGCCTATCTAATGTTGTTGCAACCTCAACTTGTGTCTTAGGTTTCAGGCCTTTGCATGTAGCATCGACTGTGTGAAGGACAAATTGGGTGGTCGCCCAATTTGGTCTAGTCATAGTCTCAGTTGGTAAATTGGGCGATTGCCTAATTAAGTTACGAATCTTGCTACTCCGTTTAACTTCCACTTACCGTTCTGTTTGCCTTTTCTAGGAGGATCAATGACATAAGCAAACGATAAGGAAACCCGGGTTTGGTCCCGGATTTGCAGCCGAAGCCTCTAGAGCTAGAGTTCCTCATTCCAAAAAAAAAAGAGACTGAACCAGATAAGGTTTTTGACGGCATAGAGGTCGTGCCCCACAAGGTGCATAACATTCAAAAAGCACACAAATGGTGCATTCAAGTGGGCACAATCTACCCGTACAGTCCCACAAATCATCTGAAGGACTTGTGCCTATACATGGCGCAGCCAGCCACAAAAAAAGCAACAATCATGGGTATTGCCATTGATATGGTGGTTGACGAGGAAGATCAAGGCACGAATGTCGTCTTCGTCGAAGACGTTGTTGACCGGAATTTTATACAGTTCAGTCTAGGTTATGCTAGATACAAGCCTGCTCTCATGGCATCCAGTATCACCGAATTTGCACAATCAACTAAAGCAAAGGGGTGGGTGCTTGCTTCTTATGATTCCTTAGAGCATTGGATATGGTCGGCGATTTTCAAAGAGTGAGACAATGGTACCTGAACAATAAGCTTTCAAGGTCAAAGTTTGTTATACACTAAGTACCATGGAGAGAGTGCCCCAAAAGTTTACAACCGCGTTTAGCTAAAAACAAGGTTCACGCCTAATAGGAGAACAGTCGATGAGAAGCAGGTAGCCTCTAGCAGTCTAGATGAGACAGAGGAAGACATGGCAAGCATATAAAAATGCCAAAGATACATGTAATCGAATATGCAGCCTCTCTAGTTATTCTTGTATGGGTACATGCCATCATTCATAACGATGGTAGAATACCATCTCTATACAGAAAGTGAGTCGGGTATCGCATCTGAAGAAAGCTCGCATTAACTAGTGTTAAAGCAGTCGGTGGCTTGATGCATGAGAGCAAAGATTGTCTCTCCCAAAGTGCTATTTTGAACATCAAGTCTAGGGATAGCCTTTATCCTGTTGGGGGTCATTTCGAACTAGAAATAGATATATTCAAGATGCATCAAGCTCCGGCCAATGACATGCAGAGTCATAAGCGCCGATCATATGAACACACTGGTTGAATCCTTCATCAAGCATCATATGCATCCACCATCTGCCGACGTCGTTCCTTATGATCCACAAACCAATCGTGCATTGAAGTGGAAGAAGGTTAGCTATCTGGGCTAGTTTTCGTTTTGCAGCCCCCCTCTGATGTGGCATAGATCTGGACCCTTGATTTTCAGATTCTATGGTCTAGATTAGTGCCACGTTGGGAGGGGGGGGGCTGTAAAACGAAACTCTTCCGCGATCTGGAGGGTGCCAAATTTTGGATCATTAATGGGAATCACACCACAGCGGTATCACAACTGTTTGTTGCTCAAGCACTTCAATGGGCGCAAGAAAGAAGATGGAGGCAGAATTTGTGCAATTTTTTCTACTAAAAGACGCTGCATGGTTTTAGCTGGGAACCTGAATCCTACAGAGTACGTCAAGGTGAGTCCTGAAACAAATGTTATTGCCAAGAAAACAATATATGAGGATGTTTACTTTGAACAGCATCAGCAACTCAGGAATCAGCTCAGTTACTGGAGCCAACTGAAGAAAGGAAAACATGGTCAAACCACCAAGGATGCATACACGGTGAGACTACAATGACATCTTCTTCGTGCATAACAATTTTAAATTGGGCGACCGCTCAATTTGGTAGGTGATTTGTATCGCTAGTCAAGTTCTTTATACAGAGGAACACTGACAAATTGGGCGGCTGCCCAATTGCCCAGAATTATCATTCCAAATTCTTAACATCAGGTTTTCTGTTATGCAGGATTTGTTGGCATTGCCAAGTTGACCCTTAAAAAGACATCCCTTCGTGACTATGATGAAGGGAGTTGTGGACCAAGATGAAGCAAATGGTCTAGCTGTTCGTTGACGGTCATTTGAAGGACGAGAAGGGTGAGATAATAGAAGTGAAGGACCGTCTTAGACAATTAACAAACAATTTCTGCAGACCAATGAAATCAATGCATCCCGCAAACCTGCAATGCTTTTAATGCATATTGCCTAGTAAGAACAAGTCGAAAAAAAGTGCAGCTTTAATTATAGTGGGCGCAGGGAATTTAAGACAAGGCGAAAGATCTCAGAAAAATCGGAATAGTTGAGAGAGCCCTCTTACTATACCTGCGTGAAGAGATGGAATTTCAAACTATTGAGCACATGAAGGAGGTTTCTCTATATTCACCGAAAACTTGTTACTCATGGTCGGGAACAGTGTTTCTTCGTGGGTCGTTCAGTCGCAAGGAGGAAAGGGGGGAAATACTTCCTCAAAATCTCATAGCCAAGGTCAATGAGTATGTTGATGGTAATACTGGTCAGCATAAAAAATGCTTTCGAGTCTATAAATGAGTCTCTAGAGCCTGTGCGTGGACGCAGTCATTATATCGGCCCAGTTAGTAGGTCGCGACTTCAGGAACGTGAAGAAGTGGAATCGGGAGGACTATCAGAAGTTCCTTGATTAGATCAGCATCTTGACAAACTAGCAGCTATATTGGATTGTGGGATTTGTACCTGTAGATCAACTAAACCAAATGTCTCGCAACAATGAAATCAATTGACGGAGCCAGACACAAATGGATTGGCACCTATCACGATCTCGCACGCGAGAGCTCTGCCTCTACAAAGGTTGAGGAAGTGCAAGTATTGGTTATCATGATGCATGAGTGCTTGTGGCTAGAGACACCATCTCGGAGCTTGATATATGTTTCGACAAACCAGACCATCCCCAAGAACATTTTAAATTTCTTGTACACTTGTATACTGTAGATGAGATCCACAAGAAGACACCTGATGCTAAATGTGAATTAGGTATGTCGAATAGTCTTGAGTTCTTACAACCATGGGCATCTGCCCACTTTGGTTTGCTTTTTGTTGTTTGTCATTTATTTTCACCTTAGGTTAGATGCAAATTTGGGCGGTCGCCCACTTTGTCCAACACAAACGTCTCTATCAAATTGGGCGGCCGCCGTATTTGATATCTAGTTCCTTGTTCTAACTCTATCTTCTCAGTACGTTAGGTTGCTGGTTCTACAGACCTTGGGGAGAAAAGAACCCTGCTACTTCCTGGATGGGCGCCCTCCTGCCAATGCCGCTTGATGCCAGGACATGCACCTATCTAACCAAAAAACTCATGATGGAGGGCTGCGAGGTTTTGGACTTCTTATCAGGCGGAGCATTTAACAAGAGAGCAATGTGCGAGGGCTATTGGGCATTTTCCTTTGAAATCGAGCAGAAGTTCCTGACCAAACTGCCAGATTTTTTCGAGCAGTTGGAAAACATGTTTGACGGAAAAAAAAAGAAAAAAGAAAAAAAAAACCAGCTGCTCATAAGATTAAAAATCTCGCACATCAGAAAAGCACTCTCGACGCCTCAAAGAGCACAATAGAGGAGCCACAACCACGACCCCATTGATATTGTACTGAAGAAATGAGTAGTTTGCAGGCTGCTTTGCAACCTAGTAAAGGAAGCCTCTTGGAACAGTTCAAGGGTGTATTAGGAATGAGTAGGCTCAATTTGGGAGATCTGAAAGCTTTCAAACGCAAGAAGGAGAGGATCAATAACTTGGCGTGCAGTGAACTCATTTCAACACAATGTGGCCGATGCTAGCACTAGATTCCAATTGCTTGTGGGCAAGAATGGAAGGCCAAAGCTAGTGGACACTGAAAATATGAATGAAAAACAACAGAAGAACGACAGACGGAATGTGGAAGAAGATCCTTCGGTCAAAGAAAATGAGGATGGTGGTGTCATGCCCAAAAACTTTATAGTCGAGGATGCCAAAAGATTAGCCGATCCAGAGATTGAACGCCATGATGTACATGATATGAATGGTGACGAGGAACAAAATACGTCCCCTAGTTCTTAGGAATTTGAAGAGAAGATGAAAGTTGCGCTCGTTTCTGTCCACAAGGATGGTAATCAGGATAACTAGGCAAAGGTGGGGAACGGGAGACTGGACAATGGACATCGACAATGATCTCAAATTGGACATCCGCCTAATTTGAGACCGTGAACACGTTGCATTTTTTAAAACCTCAGATCAAATTGGGTAGATGCCAAATTTGATAACATGGCCGTATAGTAATTTTATGCGATCTTTGTAAGGTTTTATGCCTGCATATCTTTTGACCTTTAATTGTACGACGGATTGTCTTTTTATGACTTGTTTGCTTTAATTAACCCAAAAACACCATGCAGACTTGGGTTGCCACCCGATTTAGGATTACAAACAAATGCCATTAAGCGTTCGCACATTTCACTCAAAACTATGTTTTTGGTGTTGAAATGGTGAAACAACATATTTTTTGGTCGTCAAGGTCATTCGGGAATGTTATAGACCGCTGACAAGTCCATAAATAAAGAAAAAGTGCTTAAGATATACCCCTATGAACAATTAACTTTTTACAACCAGATCATAGTCTTCAACGTTCGCATTTCATTGGTCTGCTTCTTAGGAAAGCAAGCACTGTGGAGGTTGATATCAGTGAATCAAACATTTCGATTGTTTCTAACACCAAATTCTCTTCATCTGCATGCTTTGGATGCCATGTTGGAGAATTCACGCTGCTTTCTACAGTCACGCAACACTTGGTTGGTTCATCGTCCACCAAATATATCTGCTCTTTTTGAAATCCTTCTATTACCTCCAAGGTTCCATGTATGTTTTTGATGAAGATACCTCTTGTGCCACGTTGTGGTCAGCAAACAACTTCAGAATTCCCTTGATCTAAAATAAAATGAAGCTCAATATCCCTCAGCTCAGGAACAACTGATTTAGTCTCGAGTAGATTAGCTCTTAGCATGGATGACTGACCATATACTAATACCAATGTTTGCTCTGTCCTTCAGATGCTTTAACAATCTATGAACACCATGTCTTGGAAATCCCATTTGGTCTTTGTCTCTAGAACACCTGTTGAAAAAGGAGGTGCAACATGGTACTCTGCTTTGGAGAAGGTCTTCAGAAGAACTCCATTCAACTCGAAAAGTATAATTTTCTGTTATTCGAATTGGTTTCCTCTCTGCATAGTACATATTTTTAGTTAGTACTTCCAAAAGAAGTCCGTGTCACGAGACATCTTAATTAAATTTTAGAATATCAAATATGATAAATGCGTGCACGCAAGATAACTTACTCTTTTTGTTTTTTGGTTCTATTGCATTTCCCTCGTTTTTGGAGGTCCTACTTTTTTTTTCATGTCTGATAGGCGAAGGATGAGTGTCAATTTGTTCAGAAATATAGAAGCATTCTGTATTGCAGGTTCCTATGAATTTACCTTTCCAAGAGCTGCCTCTTCTTCAACCACATCTTGCGTAAACTTCTCCTGGGTTGTAGCATCTATTCTTGATGGAAATTCTATTGGTAGTTTATCACCAAATTCCATTGCTTCACTGAAATTCCTGCTTATCAGTACGTCATCCATAATTGCCATTATTTGATCATGTTCAATGTCTTTTCGAATCTTGCTTTTTCCAGCTTCAATCCTTCTATACTTGTCTCCTTTCACATTTGCCACTTCAATTAATCTTTCAATTTGAGTTTTCTTTTTCCTGTTTGTTTGATTCTCATTAGCTGACTGTACATTTTGCTCATGATTACTTGACCCTGCTTCAACATTTATTTCTACTATAACGCTATCTCCTATTTTTTCTTCAACAGACTCATAATCAGATTCTTCATTTGATACATGACCAGACTCATAATCAGATTCTTCATTTGATACATGACCATTGTTCTTTTTCGTCTCTAATTTTAGTGTCCCCTTACTAACTTTGTCTTTGTAAAGTATTGCTTCATCGAATATAACATCCCTACTAATAATAATGCTTTTGTTTTCAGACTAATAATAATGCTTTTGTTTTTAGGTACAAAAATTTTGTATCCCTAACTCTCCTCATCATAACCAACTAGATATCCAATGTTTGCTTTACTATCCAATTTTTGTCTGAGTTTTGATGGCACATGTGCATACACTAGACAACCATAGGACTTAAAAACATCATAATCAATTTTATTTTCAAAATTAGACCAAATCAAGTCAGGGATATTACCACTTGGCAATTTGTTTTGTACTAGTATGGTTGTCTTCAGTGCTTCCTCCCATAAGTAGTTTGGCAAGCCTCCATGTTTGATCATTGATCTCACAGCATCCATGACAATTTTGTTCAACCTTTTTGCTACTCCATTTTGTTGTGGACTATACTTGTAGGTCAGTTGTCTTTTGATACCCCTTGAGATGCAAAAAAGTTTAAATTTGTTTGATAAATTTTCTAATGATCTGACATTAAATGGTCCACAGAGATCAGTATGGAGTAGTTCGAGTACTTGAGTTGCTCTATGTGTGGAACTTTTACAAGGAAACTTGGTTATCTTTCCCAACATAAACAACCTTCACAGATATGCTTATCTGTTTTGACATCATTACAGGCAATCCATCCTCTTTTGGCCAAATTCTTTATATTATTGCAATGAGTATGTGCAAGTCTGTTATGCCATATCTCAAAATCAGATAATTCCATTGAGTTTATACTAGCACAACACAAGTCATTTAATTGAAAGAGATTCCCAATCCTTTTTGCATAGAACGTCAATTCATTTCCATGAAAAAGTTTACAAGCTTTTGAGTGAAAGGGTACTGTACCCTAAATCTACAAGCTGAGAGACTGAAATCAGATTTTTGACTAGTGTTAGAACACAAAAAACATCTTTTATATTCACAAAATTTTGGGATCCATAAGCTGTAGCAACCCTCTTCCTTCTATTTTTTGCAACTCTCCATTTCCTACTTGAATACTTCTTGAGCTTGTTTTAACCATGTCTTTGAAAAGATCAGTAGTTTGAACTACTGATCTTTCAGCTCCACTATCAACTACAAGGCCATCATGATGAGCATTAGATACTTTTAACTTATTGAGAACAGAAAATGCAGAATGTACCTCATCTTCACTTGCTTCATAATTTGCCTTTTCTTTGGTTTCATGTTCTTGAGTTATGAATGTACCAGCAGGGTGTCTTCCACCTCTTCCTCTTGTTGCTCCAGTTCTTCCACCTCTGAAATTGTCACCTCTTCCTCTTCCTTTTCCATAATCCTTGGGCTTGGGACACTTAGATGCTAGGTGCCCTTTTCCACCCATGTATAGCAAGTCAATTCAGTGTTCAACTTTGGGCAATTGGATTTACATGACCAACTTCATGGCAGTAGAAACACTCCCTTTTGTCACCTCCATTCTTGACTTTCTTACCAGCACATAGGATTTCAATTGAGTCACTATCTTCTTCTTTAATTCTCTTCTGTTCAAAATCAGTCCTCAAAACTGTTTTGTCTGCACTCTACTATAATCCCACGTGTTCATGGTGTAAGCAGTTTCGGATGAAGCAGCATGTAGCGGCAATTGCAGGGCACAAGCTAAGTGCAGTTTTGACTTATGGAGAGCCTATAGCTTATAAATATTAGATTCTAAATCATTGTCTTGAATATGCCACAAGAGTGCTTCAGCTATATTCAAATATGTATGAATCTATAACTGTGGATTTGGAGACAAAGAATTCAATTCTTTACAAAGATTTATTCAGTAAGATTGCCTCATTCAGCTTATGCATACCGAATTTGTTGTGGACTTACACAAGGTTAGGAGGGATCTCAGATTACCTGGAGGGTTAACCCAACAGGCCCTTACATGTTAGATATTCAACCGAGAAAAGTTGCAATAACAATCGCACAAAGGGTTGTCTGTATGAATGGAAAAAAATTGAGGTGGGTTCCCCATTTGAAAAATGGAAAAAATTTGAGCAGGAACAAAAATCTGGAACATAAATGCAAGATATTCAATTGTGGGATCATGCAAGGATGGTACATGTCAAAGGTAAACAAGGAAGGCATGTATAAAGGGGCGGCATTCATTCTAAGAGGTGAAACCAAGGAAAAGTAATTATGGCATCGAGAAGAGAAGTGAATTATGGGCCGAAAGCCAACGAGAAGCTGAGCCAACTGCATGTTGGGCAGTTGCATGTTGTTCTTCAAGGAATATTTATGCAATTTGAAATATATGCAACCCATGCAAACTGCTCTTCAAGGAATATCCGTCTTAGATATTCTGTAGATATTCTAGCTTGTCGCGTTGTCTCCACTCTCTATTTAAGATATTATGCAGATATTCTAGCTTCCTCACTATCATTCTTAAGATATGCCCTTCAGGCAACCCAAAAATATGAAACATATACTCAGGATATCTCTTAAGCAAATTAATAGAATAGAGTTGGTCATTTTTCATCCACTGAGACCAAAAGGTCTATGAGACCCAAACAAAGAATACAACAGACCTATTTTTGTCCAGGATTGGCCATGAAGTGTTTTCGAGGGAAAAAGCTTAGTAGTAATAGGCTTGTTGAAAAATTGTACATTTTAGTGTAGTGACAGAGGACACAACTGAGTTTGTGTGTCCATTACCTCTACCTCCTAGAGGTATGATGCTAGTACCCCCACTGAAGCCGTCTCCAACATCACATGTAACGGTTGCTTAGGTGTAACCAACCGGGCATACCCTGCCTTGATAGACCCAAATACTAGACAGTTCTGAAGAGTGTGGCTCTCATCTTCAATAACTCCCAGTTGACAACATTGTCATAGCCTATCTCCACATGTTCTTTTGGGCCCATTTGCATGTCTCAATTCTGAGGCAATGCACTCCTGGACAAGCAGATGCAATGATTATGTGCTTCTTCAGGCGCAAATGTGCTAGCAAGTACTACTATGGACCCATGGAAAGCATGGCATTAATCTGGTTTTGTAGTGTTATCTTCATCAATTCCAAAGCATCAACATTTCAAAGCATACTCAGGAAGCACGCACCTAGATACTATTTGGAATGTTTCTACATTGTTTTAGGAAGCAACCACGTCTCATTGTAGATGAAAGAAAGTTGACCTCCTCCTACCTCCAAAAACGTGTTAAGAGGAAGATTAGAAGTTAATCAGTTTTTAATGTGTGGTGAGGATGTAGCATTGAGGAGATTAAGCACATCTCATGCTAGAGTAATGGAGCTCCATGGATTCAAATTCTAGGCTACAGCGGCCTCTTCTGTTGGGTGGAAGGATTCAAGCCATGTCTTATCTTCTTCATGGTCTCTCTGTCTTTTTTTTCATCTGCTGAAGGGTAATCTTCAGCAGAAGAAAGGTGGCATTTTTTAAAATACATATGGCTTGGCTCCTGTGAACTCGATGCATATGCCATCCAAACATGAGAAGCATAAGAATTTCAAACGTGCCCATTAAAATCCAATAGTGATTGGCATGTCTATCAGACTTAAGGAGTTTTTTTTTTTTTTTTTTTTTTTTTTTTTTTTTTGAAGAACTAAATCCCAATAAATTAAAAGAATGATAATGTTACAAAGCAGACTTAAGGAGTTAAATGCACACATAGGCTTTTCAAACTTATACTTGTTATGCATTCACACCTATGATTAAGTTGACTTAAGTTAACTTCTACCATTAAATTGGGTGATTGTATTCACACCAGAATTAGTTAAGGAATTTGGTTAAGCTGAGTTAACAAAAAATCATTTGACCATATGTAGTTAAATCTTGATTTAAGATAACATATCTAGATTATTACCGCAAACTTCTAGTAAACTTAGGTTAAATTAGTCTAGGTGCATAGTAAGTAGACTTAAAGTGATCTCTGAAGTGACTTTAAATTTTTTGTGTTATTTGTTAACTTTTAGTTTATTTTGCTAACTTAACTGAACTCTACTCACTCTCACTCAACTCTAATCACTTTTTTAACAAAAATAAAACACAATAGCCATTACAACGGGCCCATGGTAGACCGCTCGAGTATTCGATCCTTGAATGTGCCTGTGGGGCCTTCCCGAGACACCGCCATAAATGGGTAGAAGCGACTACTCATAAACGTCTAGACAGTTTTGCCCAGTTAGTTAAGGGCATGTCGGTTAGGAACGTTACAATTGGTATCAGAGCAGGTCTCAAGTTCGAGTCTCCATGGGTGCCTATATGCATGGTAATTTGGTAACCTGGGTACCCACCCGGTCAGTGATATATTGGTTAAGTCATGGTCTTAGATGCTCGAGGACGAGCATAGTTCTAGTGCGAGATATTGTAACAGGCCCATGGTCGACCGATTCGATCCTTGAATGTGCCTGTGGGGCATTCCTGAGACACCGGCATAAATGGGTAAAAGCGACTACTCATAAAAGTCTAGACGGTTTTGCCCAGTTGGTTAAGGGCATGTCGGTTAGGAACGTTACAGGCATTGATTGAACCATTGAAACAACTGGAAAATAGCAAAACATGTCTCAACAAAAAACGCAAGATAGAATGAAGCAACAAGAAGGCGCAGAAGCAAAGAAGAATAGAAGGGGTGAGGATAATATTACCCTGGTTTGGGTGATCCCGGAGGTGTTTTTCCCGGCCTCCGGGATCACCCCCAATT
>JAANSK020273958.1:0-11433 GCA_011763485.2 Isoetes engelmannii
TATCTACGGCATGTACCAGTGATGTGGCATACATAATATACGGTATTTATACCGTATAATATTATGGAATGTCACAGTAAATGAGGGCACAACACAAGACAATGCTCAATGGACTCACGACGGAGGCCACAACAAGGGCAAAGAGGACTCACACAGGGCTTAAACCTGCTCACCAGGACATTCACCCAGATGCAATGGTGTACCACCTGCCACAGAAGAACTCTAACCTTGAATGGGTAAAGAGAGTTCCATGTCCACACCCAAAAAGAACGCCAACCAGAGCCCTGAAGCTGCAATGACCACTTGTCCGAAGGAGATAAGGTGTCATGGATGCTCAATGATTTACATGACATTTCGAAGTTGTCAATGTTTTCTTGCTTTTTTACATGATGGTTCAAACCCTTAAAGGATTCAATAACCTTAAAACAATGATAATGGTGTTGGAAATGTTGACTTATTAATGCCATATTCTGACACGTGTTAACAGGTGTCGTTACAAAAGTTAAAGCATGAGAATGAAACAGAAAAAACAACGAAAATAAAGGGGGCGGAGGATTTAAAAACAAAAAAACAACGAAAATAAAGGGGGCGGATGATCAATAAAAAGGGGTGACAGACAAAAGGGCAGACAAGGAATTCAAAGACGGATTGAGGAGATTAAGACGGATTAAGGAAATCGATAGCAGATGCAATACAATGCTTTCCTGTTTGGGTTGACTGGGCGGCGATGGCGTGAAGAATCAGGCTACGATTAAGTGCTTTCCTCTAACGAATCCAGCAGGGGTATACAACAGAATTCGGCTGGCATTTGGATCTTCTGGAAAACTTAAAGGACGGGCGATTATAGCAAGGGTGATTGGAGCTGATGTGGTTAAATCCGGCAGACTCTGTTATCATCGTATTTAGAGTGCAGCAGTAATCGTGGTACAATTGTGGGGTTAGGCAGGAGATCTGACTTCAACAGTGGTACAAGAAGAAGTCGTGAGCTTAAGTAGGAGATTCAGCTTCAAGCAAGATTAAGCAGGGCTGAGGTGTGATAAAGGTAGGAGGCTGAGAAGTGGAATCCCTGGGTTCAAATCCTGGGCTTTGAAACCCACAGTGGTATCAGAGCAACGGTCTATCTTCATCATGGAGGCAGATTCCAAAGCAGCAGTTCCTCACACTATTGATTCTGGGGCTGATAGAACGGTGATTGCATCAGAGGAGTTGATAAGGAGAATGAGAGAATCAGACATGCCTTGTGTACGGATGGGCAATGGTCACTTGCAAGACATCAAAGGATGTGGAAAACTGAAGTTCTATTGTGATGGAATGGAGGTGTGCCTGAAAAATGCACTATACACTCCTGGTATGTTATTCAATCTTGTTGCAGTAGCAGATCTCGTAGACGCAGGATAAAAGTTAAATTTTGATGCTTTACATTGCGAGATGGTGGGGAATGGAAGAAAGATATACGCACACAGAAGATGTAAGTTGTATTGTTTAGATGCCTTTCCTTGTGTTGGAAGTGTCAATTCCTTGGAATTATGGCATCTGAAATGTGGTCATGTAAATGACGCAACTATTAAAATAATGAGCATGCATAAATTGGTAGAGGGTTTACCCACCAGTGTAAATGCGTAACAACATAAAATATGTCATGGATGTATGCTTGGGAAGCAAACTAGACATGCTTTCAGTCCTCGTTTTTCTAAAACCCTGGGTATTTTAAATTTGGTACATTCGGATTTGTGTTGTCCAATGCGCGTGGAAAGTATGAGTGGCAAGAAGTATTTTATCACAATTATTGATGATTTCTCACGAAGGACGAAGTGTTATTTCTTGAAATCTAAGGATCAGGCATTCGAAACATTCCAACTATATTTGGCAGAAGCTGAACGTCGTGAGACCTCCAGGCGATTGAAGCGTCTACGTCCTGATTCAGGGGGAGAGTATCTAGCAAGTGCATTTATGCAGTTTTGTTGAGAGAAGGGGATTTGGAGGCAGTTTTCTTGCAGGTATACTCTATAGCAGAACGGCATTGCTGAAAGGAAGAATAGAACCCTGACGAATGCAATACGATCAATGCTTAAACATGCGGGTTGGCCTAATTATCTGTGGCCGGAGGCGGTACAGGCAGCGTGTTATATTCAGAATAAATTGCCATCTTCAAGTATTAAAGGGAAAATTCCGGAGGAGGTATGGTCTGGAGAGAAACAATCTACAGAAAAATTGCGTGCATTTAGGTGTTTAGCATATATGCTTGTACCAGAAGAGCTGCGGTCCAAACTGGATGATCAAAGTATAGAAACGTATTTGGTTGGTTATGAAGGCCAGGGGTATAGATTATATGATCCTAAAACCAGAAAGGTTCATGTTAGTCGAGATGAGGTGTTCGATGATACCAAATTCTATAAGGATTGGATGACGAAAGAAGACAGCATCCCTCGTAAGGGGGAGGAAAAATTAGAAAACCAGCCTTGGGCTCCCACAGGTTGGTTTGATGACGATGATGACGATGATATAAAGGAAGAAGACCAAATAGAGGATGTTCAACTCCAGGAGGTGGTCGATGATGCTGTGGAAGTGGAAGAGCATCCAGACGATAGAATTGCAGAGTTAGAAGGTCGAAGTATGGAAGTGAGTTTGGAAGAGCACACTGAGGAGAGAGCAGTAGAACAAGGGGACTTAAACATAGAAGAGCCATATGAGGAAGAAGTTCGTACGCAGAGAAGTGATGCAGAGAGATTGAAACAGGAAGTATCATTTGATACATCAAGATATGGAAGGGATGAGAGAGGTAGAAGTACTCGTGAACGCAGACCACCAGCAAAATTTGAGGAGTATGAATTAGAAGGTAGTACCCGAGGGTAACAACCACCATCAATGTCATGCATTGCAGAGCCCAGATCATATGATGAAGCAATTAACTCGCCAAATGCAAATAATTGGCGGAAGGCAATGGAGGAGGAGTTAGACTCATTTAAATTCACAGGTACAACCCGTCTTGAGAAGAAAAAGGTGGTTGGATGTAAGTGGATTTTTAAGGTAAAAAAGGGACCCGATGGTGAAATTGATGGATATAAGGAGAGATTAGTTGCACGAGGGTTTATCCAAAAAGAAGGTATAGATTATCATGATACATTCTCGCCAATTGTTAAACTAACTAGTTTGAGAGCTTTAATAGCCCTTGCAGTTGAGCATGACCTTGATCTTGATCATATGGATGTTAAAACCGCATTTTTGAATGGAGACCTAGAGGAGGAAATTTTCATGGAGCAGCCAATTGGGTTTGAGACAGAAGGAAATAAAGTTTGCAGGTTGAAAAAGGCAGTTTATGGACTTAGACCAGTGGCTCGACAATAGTATGTATGTGTGAATGCATTTTTATTATCTCAAGGGTTTAAGAAAATGGAGAGTGAAGGGAAAGGTGATGAATTCTGTGTTATTGCTTTATATGTTGATGATTGCGTGATGACTGCAAGCAGTAGGAAGTTTTTAGATGAGTGCAAAACCATCCTAAAAACTAGATTTCAGATGAGTGATCTTGGTAGTTTGAAGAAACTTTTGGGCATGGAGGTAACTAGAAGTAGGGAAACTGGAATGCTTGCATTGATTTAGAAACAATATATTAGAAAGATGCTTGACAGATTTTTTATGGCGGAGTGCAAACCGGTCCCAACACCTCAAGTGGTCAATAATAAGATTTGTGGAAGTATGTGTCCTGGGATAGAGGAGGAGAAAAAGAAAATGGAAAAGATGCCATATAGAGAGCTCCTAGGAAGTTTGCTTTATGTTGCTAATGCCACAAGACAGGATGTTGCATTTGCCATGAATTTTTTGAGCAGATATTTAAACAATCTAGGTTTGGGCACATTGGGTGGCCGCAAAACGTGTTCTTAGGTATCTGAAGGGAACCATGGATTTAGGAGTTTGCTATACGAAAAGTAATGGGAAACCTGAGATAGCGAGCTTTGCTGAGCTATCTGGTTATGCAGATGCAGATTGGGCAGGAGACTTAGGTGAGTGAAAATCCACAACATGCTATCTTTGCAAACTTAATGGAACGGTAATTTCATGGTGTAGCAAGAAACAAAATTGTACAGCAATGTCGAGATTTGGTTGAGGAGATTATTAAGTGATCTTGGGGAAAAGCAAACAGGCTCGACCAAACTGTATTGTGATAATAAAAGTTGCATAGCTATAGCTAAGAATCAAGTGCTGCATTCGAGGACAAAATATATTGATCTGCATTGTCATTTTATAAGAGAGAAGGTGGCCGAGGGAGAAATCGATCTACGCTATATTCCCACCAGTAAACAAGAGGCGGATATTTTGACAAAAGCTTTGAGTAAAAGTAAACATGTTCAGTTTAGAAAAGCCATTGACATTGGGAATATGGCATGAAGGGGGAGTGTCAAAAATGTTGACTTGTTAATGCCATATTCTGACACGTGTTAACGGGTGTCATTACAAAAGTTAAAGCAGGAGAATGAAACAGAAAAAACAACAAAAATAGAGGGGCGGATGATCAATAAAAAGGGGTGACAGACAAAAGCGCAGACAGGGAATTTAAAGACGGATTGAGGAGATTGAAGACGGATTAAGGAAACCGATAGCAGATGCAGTACAGTGCTTTTCTATTTGGGTTGACTGGGCAGTGATGGCGTGAAGAATCAGGCTGTGATTAAGTGCTTTCCTCAAACGAATCTAGCAGGGGTATACAGCAGAATTCGGCTGGGGTTTGGATCTTTTGGTAAACTTAAAGGACGGGCAATTATAGCAAGGGTGATTGGAGCTGCTGTGGTTGAATCCGGCAGACTCTGTTATCAGCGTATTTAGAGTGCAGCAGTAATTGTGGTATAGTTGTGGGATTAGGCAGGAGATCTGGCTTCAACCGTGGTACAAGAAGAAGTTGTGGGCTTAAGTAGGAGATTCAGCTTCAAGCAAGATTAAGCAGGGCTGAAGTGTGATAAAGGTAGGAGGCTGAGAAGCGAAATCTCTGGGTTCAAATCCTGGGCTCTGAAACCCACAAATGGAAGCACCTATAGACAATGGAAGCTTAGAACCCAAAAAAATCTAAACTTTTTTGCACCCATGAACAATGGAAGCTTAAAACCGAAAAAAAAAAACTCTAGTTTTTTATTCTGGTGCATTATAGGATTTGTGATTCTTTGATTCTAACGAATAGATATCAACCACTCAATGTTCTTGATTTTTCAGTGGTTCACATGACGTCTTGAAGATGTCAATGTTTTTTGCTTTCCTCCTCCCCCCCCCTCCCCTTTTTTTTTTCCTTTTTTACTCTAGTGATGATGATATTTTTTTAGGGCAAGATCGGTGAAAATAAAAATACATTTTGTTATATGGTATACGCCATTTTCTGGGAATGTACCCCACAAATGAGGATCACTATCTACGGTCCAAAACGAGGCACAACTCCTGAATATGCCCATCAAACCGCTCTCCATGGCCGTTGTATTTAATATGCAATCATTTCCTTCACATGTGATTGGAAAATGGCTAAGGTTGTTTAAGATGCTCCTCTTGCTCTACCTTGAATGGTTGTGGAAACCAATATAAATAAGCAAGTGTGCATGCCACCTAATATGAAGAAATAACAGAAAAATAAGAGAAACAAACTATGAGCATTGATTCATCTTCAAGGTTTTTTAAATATCAACACATTCACTTTCATTCCCTACGAATGCACATACTAAATCATCATATGTTATGGGATGTAAAAAAACCCATAAGCAACTCAATAAGTATTGGAAAACAATGATTAAAATCATGAAAACTAAGTAGATTCAAGGATATCTTTCATACATGGTTTGTAGCTTAAAGAAGCTATAAATGACCCGCTACTAGGATAATCATTTAGTAATACAGGACGAATGCATAGAAATCAAGTTAACATCCTTTAGAACTCGAGGCGAATATGAGCAAGTCTGCCATAGTGGAATTGGGCGAAATCGAGCAAGACCTAATCTCATTTTGTGGAAGAGTGGGCGAAGGTAGCCAACCTGCTACCTCTTTGCATTAATTGCAAGACCTAATCTAATTTTGTGGAAGAGTGGGAGAAGGTCTTAGAATAATAAATGAGGCAACCTGCTACCTCTTTGCATTAATCGCAAGGCCTAATCTCATTTTGTGACTTTAGCAAATATTCACCTCTTAAGAGAAACCCTGCTCCTAATGACAAGGGAGACGCGCCTATATATTCTAGTGGGGGATAACAGTCTTGACCCTGAACCCCATATAAAAGAGATAGCTACAATTGAGTGTCGTTGGTCTGTTCGACTTCGTATTGTGCATGGTTTGAGGGTCTTATGGTGTGAATCCACTTATCAAAATACAAATCTTGCAATTTACATAAAACCTGAGCCTGATGTTCACATCTTAGAGGCTTCAATATATGGATTCTATAGGCAACTTTTTGCTTTTGTATAGTATTAGCAACTTAGAGAGACGCTTGGGAATATTCTGTATTGATTTATGACTGGCAGATAACCACCTAACATGCCGTTATTACGAGGACATTCCTGAGGAGTTAGGGCACTGATGCATTGAACAAGATGCATTATGATGTTCCTCAAAGGAGCCAAATAAATGAACAATTGGTGTCGCATGCACTAAAACATCTTTTGTTTATTTTGTCGGTGTTTTGTCTTATAAGAAGTGTTCTCGAGGTTAGTGGTAACAGGTCGTGCACTAAACCATCCGTTTTGTTGCTTTTATTGGTGCTTTGTCTTATAAGAAGTGTTGTCGAAGTTATAGTGGCAACATGTTTTGTAGGAGGAGGAGTTTTTACATTATGCTACATTGACAGCATCTGCTTGGACACCACACAAATTGGGTACAATTGAAGGCATGATGCACACATCACAGCAATTCGGTCCTATGTCTAATCACCTTATATTAAATGCAGCAATTGGGGTACAAATTGGGTACTATTGGAGGTATGATGCACACACCACACCAATTGGGTCATGTCCCTGATCACCTTATATTAAATGCACCAATTGGGTCATGTCCCCAATTACCTTACATTGAATATGACTGTGGACGACGTCCTCAAACTTGAGACATCTTTATTCTAGGACTAATGTGTTACCATTAGATCAAACGTCTAGGTGTGTAAGATGATGACAATACCATTCATTGTCTTGCAATAAATAGGGTGATTGCTTGTGCTTCTGCATTTGTGTTTCGTAACACATGTTTGGGGGGCTCAGATTAGGGTCTTGGTGGTGGTATTCTAGGTACATATCTGTTTTTTCTGCCCAATGGCGGTAGAATCTGGGTTGAATTCTTAGATGATACTTTATCTTCATGTATATGTATTTAGGGTATTCTAAACGCGTATTTATCTTTCCAGTCCAATGGTTGAATCTAGCGTCGGCTCCTGCGAATCAAGGGGATATTCTTTGCATCAAACGATGAAATTTAGCCGTAATGCAAATTTAGCCACAGGCCATAAAAAATTCTTACAAGGTGGAGCCCTCTTTAGAATGGCATGCCAGTTTCCGGCATACTTTCTGGAAACAATGACAAGTATTGGATCGCCGGAGTTGAAAATGTTTGTGGCCTCTGCTCTGGATCATGGCCGCTGCTATGGCTGCAATGGGCGTGAAGTACCTGGTTGATCAGGGCATCACACAAATTCCACACTCGTATGTCCTGCCACCGGAGAAAAGGCCTACATCCTTTGATCCATATGATAAGCATTCCGTCCCCGTTATCGATCTCGCCGGATTATCTTCCCCGCATAGGAGCCAAACGTTGCAACAGATACGTACAGCTTGCCAGGAATGGGGATTCATGCAGGTATGGCTTTTCCAACACCCTAGATCCATTCTTTCTCCTTGTTTTTTTTTTAAGTAACACGGATCCTTTTGCTTCAGGTGATCAATCATGGAGTCAGTGCCGATATTTGTAGCAAAATGCTCTCTGTGGCTCAGGAATTTTTTGATATGCCAATAGATGAGAAGGCACAGTATCACAGCACTGATATTAATAGCCCAGTGAATTATGGAACTGGCCACTATCCTACCAAAGAAGGGATTCTGGAATGGCAGGATTTTTTGCTTCAGAGATTTATGCCTCCACATAATAAAGAGCATCCTTGGCCTCAAAAACCTGCATCTTATAAGTAAGCCCATTACTAAACATATATCTGTTCATGTATTTGCACGGTCATGTCATGTGGCTTATGTTTATATATTAGCACAGTTATGTCATTTTGGTGTTTTCTTTTGACAGATCTATTGGCAAAGCATATGTTGAAGATGTGACAAAACTAGGAAAGCTACTTCTGTCAGCATTGTCGGAAGCCATTGGCTTGGAACAGCATGTCCTTGAAGAGGCCCTTGGGGATCAACAAGTTGCATTAAGACTGAACTATTACCCTGCTTGTCCCAATCCAGATCTTGGAATAGGCTTAAATGCTCATTCTGACATAGGTGGTTTGACAATGTTATTACAAAATGCCTGTGGCTTGCAGATCCGTCACCAGAATGAATGGCTCTCCATCAAGCCGCATCCCAAGGCGTTGGTTGTCAACATTGCTGATCAACTTGAGGTCAGTAGCAAGTAATTTGTTCTTTAGAATATTAGTCTGGAATGCTTAAGAGTGATTTATATTTATACCACCACATTTATAAATTAATTCCATCCAGTTCAAAAGGTGTATGCTTCAGCATAAACTCAGGATTTCTCTATGGAAATAGCATAGAAAAATCATGGACGATACTGAGTGTGCAAGATGGGCTAAGAAATGTAGGAAATGAGTTATCTGGCCATGTGTACTCTACTGAGATAGAGATGATCTAGCGATAGTATAAGACGAAGCGTGAATGTCTTTAGAACTGAAGTGTCATGAATTAGACTCTAACTGAATAACAAACTCATGAATTGCCTGAGTGTTTAAACTAATGTTGCAACTTAATTCCTTTTTATGCATAGGTGTTGACCAATGGAAAATATAGAAGCGTGGAACACAGGGCAGTATTAAATGACAAGGGAACACGAATCTCTGTGGGTGTTTTTCTGGATCCATCATCAGATGTAAATGTTGCCCCTTTGAGCCAGCTTGTCGACAATGAGCATCCTGCATTGTACAAGCCCTGCGTTTTTGGCAAATATGTTGAAAATGTGTTTTCAAGCTCCCTCGATGGCAAAGCTTTTATTGAAGCTTTAAAACAAGATGGCAAGAGCTAAATGTCACTACTTACATCAATATGGGTTGAGGGTTAGTAAATATTATTGTGTATTTTCATTGTCCTTTAAACTTTGAAAAATCCAGCACCAGTTGTCATCATTCTTTGCCATCACAACTCCAAATACAATTGGAAATAAAGCACCTTGTCATCAATGCCATGCCAGTAGATATAAGAAAGACATCAAGATACCTCCCATTCAAATTGTTCCTTATGGTTGGTCTGCAATATGCAAACCCCTACAAGGAAACAATAATATGGTTGATTATGCTGGTAATGGACCGGCGTATTTCCGTGTTAAGGATGCACAGCTTGCTTGCATTTGTAAGCAACAAAGATGCAAAGAAAGTGGACACCTTCAATGCAGGAAGCATGCAATGTCAACATGCATCCAAGATACTAGCATTCAATGGTAAATCTGTCAAAATTACTACACTTCAAAATTTGAAGACATTTGACATTCAAAAATTCTTTGTGACAACCCGTTAGGATCGTAAAGTTGCATCAAGTATTGCTTCCAATGTTCTCGAGAAATATTTTCAGTGGGTTGCATAGCAACACTCTTCTCCAAAATGTCTTGTTGTCCAAGTCCCTTCCATATTCCTCTTTATCTTGCATATGTGATCTTTTCTGTCTCTTTTTCCCATCTATCATTTTCAACCCTCAGGGAATTTTGCTATTGTGTCTCTCCTTGACTTGTCTATTTTGTTGTTCCTATTCTTGACCAATCTTCTCATCCAGGTTTACAATTGAAGCTCGGCATATATTCCAAATTCGTAGTAGAAATGGGTTGAAGCAAGGAATTGATAGCTGCTTTTCACAATTTACAATTTGCTAACAAATGCTAATAAGACCAATTTCTAGATTGCATTAAACCATTTATAGACGGTAAGGATTATTGTAAGAAATTCCTAGATTGTAGCAAGGCTTGACGTGAATTTCTTGAGTTAAGAGCAACTTGGCTTATTTATGTCTGTAATAAGGACAATTTATTCATCCAGGAGCATATATAATGATCCTAAATATAGATCCTAAGATGATGGAATCGAAAAATTAAAACTATATAGATGGGAATGGTTTGCAATTGTTTTTTGAAGGCCCAGACGCCTTCAAAGATCCCTACATTCATGCTGAACATGATTTGAATTGATCCTAGACTAAACATGATTTGAATTTGTCCTAGAAGCTCTTATGCATTCCTCAGTCTAATATAAATTGTTAAGGCTGAAATATTTCTTATATAATTTTTCACACGACTTTTTGTTGAGTTCAGGACTTGAATAGCACGAATACAGTCTTATTGTGATTACTTGACCTTGATATCAATGAAAATTCCTCTCAAGGTGCTAAAAGAATGGTCTGACATTATTGAAGCATTTTTCAATTCCAAAACATTGTTACAGAGATATTTTTCGTGATCCAAACTACTATTTTATGTTTCACACATTTTGTTTCAAAGGCGTACAATATGTTGCAGCATAGAGAAATTATACCTCTTCCTTCGCAATGGGGTATAACTGTAGAAGGAAAATCAGGCTGCTCGGATGTGGAAGTGGGTTTGGAAGAGGCATGCGCTGCTGAAAGTATCTACATTATTGTGGCAGATTTTACACAGGGTGGTAAGGGTTATCTCGGTGGTTTGTAAATTCAAGCACGATATCTCATCAAGTTGTTCAATGTGTAGCCAGGCAGAGGAGACGATTGAACACTGTTTCATTTAGTGTAGAGAAATTCATCCACTTTGGAATAAATTGCAGGAAGTATCTGAAGCGCCAATGTCAGAAAATGAGATTTTGTTAGGTTTATATCCCGCTTCGTGGCCATCGAACAAGAAAATTGCAATAAACTTGTGTAAAGGGTGGTTGGTTTAGCTAATATGGAAGAGACGACAGAAAGTAATTTTCTCGCAAGAATACAATGATCCAATTAATTTGTGACCATCTCTGAAACACGAGATACGACAATACTTAGCCGCATTCGAACAAGAGAAGTGGCCATCTCGGGCCCATGAAACATTTTTAGCTCAAACGTAATTATTTGGCTTTATTCCTACAAAAATGTTTATGTTGTGTGGGTATATGATATCACTTGGCATACACGTGTAACTCAGGGTATAAATTAAGAAAATTTTCAGTTTAAACTATGAACTTGGTTTGGCTACACTTGCATGGATTTCCTTTAATTTCTGACTATACTTTGGCTAAAGTTTCTAGAAAGAAAAAGCAAAACTTTA
>JAANSK020273969.1:0-11431 GCA_011763485.2 Isoetes engelmannii
CCCCTGTGGTGCCTTCCTTTTCCTCCTAGGTGCAGTAACCCGCTTACGAGCTGATCGAGCTCCGCTACCCTCTTCACCATCGATTTCTCCGCGAGCCCTCGTTGCAATCATGTTTGCTACCGTATCTGTAGTGCTTCTGAGCCATATTTATGGAACAGGGAGGTCCCAGCAAGGCACTGGAATCATCGAAGCCATAGCGGGAGCAGGAATCATTAAAATTGCTTTGGGCAATCGAATGTTGGATTTTGGGCGCCAATTCATGCAGCACGCATTGAATTCCAGTTTCGAATTGGCATGCCAAGGGGCTCCTGCACATGCGTGCATTGGCCGCATGTGCACGGTAGCACTTCTGGCCTAACGTTAGCGATCCTTGACTGTTGATCGGGGGAGTCAACCCGCACGGGAATTGGATGCAACGAGCTTCCAATGTGGGCCACCCAGGGATGTTAAATGGATGCGTGGTTGACGACCGGTGGGTGTGTCATATGGCGGCTTGGCAAGGAGATTGGTCCAGCCCTGGATTTAGGACACGGTAGAAGGCACCCATACCCTACCACATGGATAGGCTAAAATTCAAGTAAAAAACGTCGGGGCCGAATTACTGTCATATTCTATCATTTTTCCAATCCATAATATTCGACCTTTTTGTGAAGCGGCGCCATAGTTGCACCGGAATAACGGAACGCAACAGAACGGCACAAAACGGAACGGAATACGGAACGAAATTGTCAATTTTCCAGAACAACCCTCTTCCGGAACAACTTTTTTTTCTTCCAAAAATAGAAATTTTTTCAACGTAGAAGATGATTTGGGTGATCTAGCTTCCAAATACTGTCGTAGAAGATGTGTGGTTGCCGTAGAAGATGATTTGGGTGATTTGGCTTCCAAATACTGCTGTAGAACATGTGTGGGTGATACTGGGTGTCAGAAGAAGAAGAAGAATCTGATTCCTAATGCAAGCTAGATCGTACCTTGCCTGGAAGTGTATTTGCCTGGTGCTCTTAATGTAAGCTAGATCAGAAGCTAGATCGTACCTTGCCTGGAAGTGTATTTGCCTGGTGCTCTTAATGTAAGCTAGATCAGACCTTGCCTGGTACTGCATATGATTTTAAAATTTTGTTTCGAATGCTGTTCTAGAACCTGTTTCGTTGCGTCATTTGTTCCGTTTCGTTGTGCAGGCATAGGAACACGATCCAGTGCAACTATGAGCGGCGCCACTCCTGAACGCCACTTCATGCTTTGTTTTCTACTCTTCAAGGAGCTTCTTTTTCTTAAGCAGGACGAGCATCCAGACTTTGTTTTTTCTGTTCTTTAGGGAGCTTCTTTTTCCGCCTAATTGATTTTGCCTCTCATCCAATGTCAATGCTACTTTAGATGTTAGTTGTTGCTATTGTACAGCTGTTAGTTACTTTGACCAGGCTTGCCTGCATATTTTATTCATTAGCTGTTAGTTACTTTGACTTCATTAGCTGTTAGTTACTTTGACCAGGCTTGCCTGCATATTTTATTCATTTGCTCACTCACATGTTGTGGATAATAGCTAACATTAGTGCTTTGTTTTGCCTGATGTGCAAGACATATTTTTTCCATGATGATTCATGGTTAGCTAGCACATTCCTAGTGGCAGATGCAAAAGGTTCTTTTCCTTCATACACACAAGGAACTTGCAGATTTAGTCCCTCCTTGCTTGAGTGTTTGTTTTACTGGTTTCCTATAAGGAAACAACGCATTATATGTTTCCCATTATATGCTACATACAAACAGACGACACAAACTAAAAAGCACAAAACAGCAGCAGCAAAGACTGGCACGACAAATTCTTGTATGCATAAAACATGTCAAATATGTTACCATCAAAACTTGTACGCAAGGGAAATAGGAGTTTTGTAAATAAAGTCACATTCTTTTGAACTTCAATTAAGCCCATCCTATTACGTGTTCAGTCTTCCATACTCCCTTTGAATGATATCAGCCACCATTGGACCCTGGATACAAATTTTATTTTTTGCCTTTCTTGTTTTGCTTTTTCTTTTCTTTCTTACCCCCTGGAGACTCTTTTCCCTTCTCCCCTTTATCCTTTTGTTTTTTTCCCTTCTGTTTTCCTTTAGTTGCTTCCTTCTTCTCCTCCTCGTCAGGAAGCTTCCCTATCATTCTTTCAAGCTGTAAAATTCCAGTCAAAAGTGAAAACCAGGCTCACCATGTATTCACCATGGTTAATACTGCATCATGTGGCGTTAGAACCAAAATGTTGATCTTCTTTGATGCTAAAGTTATGCCATGAATTTACTTTATTTAACCATTAAACACAAAATATGGCAGCATAGAATACAAACCTCGGAAAGAGCAGTATTAATAGCAGTCCATTGGAGCTCAAGAGCTGACAATTCCTCTGATATGAGGTTATTTTCTCTACAAATTTCCACTACTTTTTCTGCTGTTGAGGCTGTATATCCAAGACACCTTCTCGAAGATATTTCCAACTTAGGACGAGGTGTTAATTGTGAGACATGTGCTGCAACATCATCAATTTCTTCTTGCACTTCAGCCAGCTTTCCTTCCAATTCTTTCACTTTTAACTTCGCTTCTTCGTATACATTTGATGGCACACTGCATAATGGCAGGTTGGAAAAGAAAGACACACTCTAACTAACGCAACTAATTTCCAAATTACAACATCTCATATAAGTCCTTACATAAAAGACATTAGAATATCTGTCTACACAACTTACATGCATTCCTGATATCCATATAGCAGCCCTGAAGAAAGATTATTTCGCAAGCAGCTAAATTTATGTAACACAATATGAATTAATCTAAAAACCTTCCATTTCCATATACGGCCACAAAGAAAGATATTTAACAACTTACCAACCAGAAGTTGCCTACACGTACCAACCAGAAAATGCCCTACGTGTACTTGGTTAAATGTGGATTACCTATCTGCCGCTCCAGCCCGTGCAACATCAAGACGTTCTTGTGTATTCTGCAATTCAAGTTGTAACACCGTATACTGAGCTTGTAACTGTGCATGCTTGGCCTTTTCTCCTTCCTGAGTTAAATATTTGGCTGTTAATTTCCAGAAGTTGTTTCATATGCATACATGTATCGTGCTTGATTCTGTTTGAATGATGAAACATATTTGGGCACATAATGATCTTTACCCTTAGTATCTCATTTTCTCGAGCCCGCTTAACCTTCAAGGCTGCCTTGCTCAAATCCTTCCACAAAAATCTGGATTTTTCTTGCATGGTCCGCACCTGATAAACCAAATGTGACTAAACAGACTACACTAGCCAGTCTCTTCTATTCTTCAAATTAATATCTCTACAAACCACGTACCACGTACCTGCTGTTTTGCATCTTTCAGTGACTTCTTGGTATCGTCCAGCTTATATTGCAAGTCATTGCTTGTAGCTTCAGTGTGCTTAACCTCATCTCTCAATTCCTGCATAAGATTTTCCAGCAAACTTCAGCATAAGGATACCCTTTTTTAAACTTCAACCAGTTTTCCAAACTGAAAACAAGCAAATATATATCCACAGTACCCAGATGAAGATTGGGGTTTGCCTGCATAGTTTGTTCAATGCGAACAATGTCAGCTTGGCGCGCCAACAAAGCTTCTCGACAACTCTCATCTTCTGCCAGCATCTCTTTGGTCTTATCTTCTAATCTATTTACCATTTCAAAGTATGGTACCTGCACGAAAAAATTCCATAAGTGGATAAAATGCGAAGTACAAAATATAAAGCAAGTAACATGCAGAGCCATAAATGCAACAAAGTTGCCTCAATCCCTCTTTGCAGAGGGAGAATTAGCAATGTCTGTCTTCACAAAAACCAAACATTAAAGCTCAGATCCAAATTTTCAAAGTCCATCAAAGACTCAATAACTGGCTAGGTTTGTCGACAAATGCTAATCAAGGGTCTTTCTTATACGATTATTTCTTAATGGCCTGCACGTTCAATAAGGAAGTTGGAATCCCTGCCATACTAAACATTAGGCATAAAGAAGATACAGATATACATGCAAGAACATTTCCATGTCCAGGTAGTTTCCCATCATACAAAGTATATAAATTGCTCCTGAGATTCCATTTTGTGTTGCTTTTATTGCGACTTACT
The DNA here is from genome assembly GCA_011763485.2 of Isoetes engelmannii. Taxonomy (NCBI): domain Eukaryota; kingdom Viridiplantae; phylum Streptophyta; class Lycopodiopsida; order Isoetales; family Isoetaceae; genus Isoetes; species Isoetes engelmannii. Next base: position 4,122 of record JAANSK020273969.1, read on the forward strand.
TAATTACTAGGGCTCTTGCCATCCCTGCCAAGAAGAACTGCATACAATCTGTTGAGACCTGTGCCATCTTCTGGAATGTTACCCGAGTCTTTATTATTGTGACTTCAACATAAGAGACCCCTATGAAGGGTTATCTCCTGGACAAAATATGGATATGGATCACCATGATAGAATCTCAGCTAGTTTTCGTTTTGCAGCCCCCCATCTAACGTGGCATGCATCTAGGCCTTTGATTTTCAGATTCTATGGTCTGGATTCGTGCCACGTTACGTGGGGGGCTGTAAAACGGGAGTGTCCCAGAATATGAACAAAAATATGCCACAAAAAATCTTTCCACAGCTTTACCGAGTTTATTTATCTAAACTTGCTGAAGAACAAATAAATCAGGTACACAAACTCGTAAAGACACACTTCAGTGCTGCATCCTTATTGTGCAAATGCACTTCCATGTTATCGGATTTGTATTGGTTGGTGTTGGTCAACAAAAAAAGAACTTGTGCCCCTTTTTTCAGTCAATCATGAAATCCTTAAGTGGTCATACCAGCACCATAGATGATGTGCTAAGTCTAATGTTCGAGGCTTTTTAAAATTGAGCTAAAAAGTGCAATATCCACATTCCAGTTCATGTCAGCTACAAGTTCCCATACAGACTCACCTGTTCAAAAGCAACTGATCCCGCTTGGGGCTTTGCATAACTGCTGTATATTGCTCCCTTGACTTCGTTGCGGATATGTGTCAAAACCCGTGCAAGCGGCATATCCATGGCACATAATTCACATAGTACCTAAAAAAATAATTCTATTCAGCAATACAACTTAGGAAGAAAAGTGATATGCTTAAGAAGAAGACGTGAACAAGAAAAATTACTCAAACTTGTTAACCATAAAAGGAGCAACAAGCATTCAATATTGCAAAAAAATATGAATTACGCATATGGAAAGATCATTCTTACCTGCCAACATACATTAACTCGAAAAGGATCAGGTCCATCTTTAGTTGTAGAAAGGCGCTGCCTTTCACCCACAGTGTTTAGCAGCTCAGCTAATCTCACCTAACAAAAAAATGCTCTTATTGATAAGCTAAATGAATACTAATGCCGTAATGAAGAGTGCATGCTTATGCAAATTCTACCCTAAAACACCTCAATAACTGCCGAATCCTACATTTCGTACATCTTGACAGAAATGAAGAATCATGGTACCTCATAGTAAAGAGGAAGGGATTTAAAACTAGGAGCCCTTCCTTTTGACTTCAACTGCATTTCTTGCACTTCAACAGGAGGAGGAACATATTTAATGATTGGAGGAGGAACATATTTAGTAATTGGTTTTCTGTCATGTTCAACATGGGCCACTCTAAAGGATTCAGATCCTCTGGCCCTATTGCCACAAAGGCACTCTCTATGGCAAAGGTGCTTGTCCTGAGAATTGGGCGCAGAGGAACAAAGACGAGGAGATGATTTTAATCTTTGGCGGGGAAGGATACGCAGCAGGGCCTCGTGAAAAGAACTAGCAGGCCTCGATCTGAAATCCAGGCGATCCACCAGACTTTCTCTAGCAGACGACCTTCGTCTGGGTGATCTAGCAGACAATTCTCCATCATTAAACATTAAAGATTTTGGCCAGGCCCGGCAGATCGGACCTCTTGAACAGTTGAGCCTTCATGGGTCACCCACCCTAAAACCCACGTCTTTATAAATCCTGAATGTTTCTGAGATTTTTGAGTTCTGACAAATGCGACGTGGCGTCTACGTGGCAGCAAGAATATACCCACGTTAAAAGATAGCAAACTAGACATAACTTGTTTGTAATATATCCTAACGTCTTGGGCCTCGTCCTTTAGGCCCAGGTTTTAATCTCAACCGTCTATTCAGAAGTGTTATGTCCGGGAATATCCGTGGCCCAACCTTTTATGAAGCAACAGGGATGTTATGTCCATAACAATATCATATTTGGGTCATCATTTCTTTCGGTGGTGTATTCTGATGATGCCATGTGGCATCGCCAATACGCCTGAATGAGAATTGGGTAAAAAATTTCTTTGCTACTTGTTCATTCGGTCAACAAAACAGGAGAATTTCAGCTGATTTTATACTTCTACAGTGGGAAAATTTATTCTGCCATAGCCATGCTTCTTGTTCCGGCACTCCTACAGCAGGTTGCCATAGCCATGGAATGTGATAACCTAAATTAGGTCTGCTAACCTAAATTAGGTTTGCTTCAAGAAATCAGCATAGTCGTGAGCTTCAAGAAATCCCTATAGCCATGAGCTTCAACAAGTCGCCATAGCCGTGTGCTAAAAATGACTCCCCAACAATGATATTGTAAGGGTAAGCGATCTGGTCTGTGATTCACCGGTTTGCAGCTCCCAGCTAGTCGCTGCCAAATTGGGAATCATATTTGGTATAAGAAGTTGGATCTTAAGCCTTTGAATGGTCCAGAATTGGCTCGCTTATTTCTTGGTGAGGAGGCCTTTGCCGGCTTTTGCCGAGGCCCTCGTGGGTCTCAAGCATTTGCTCAACCTTCCCCTTCTTCTCAAGATCAAGCTCCCATTGTGACAACTTCATCTATTCATGATCAACCTTTGCCGGTTGTTTTGAATACTTGAGCAATGGAAGGTGCTCTGCCTCTGCCCTTGATGGTGTCCTCCTTAGCACCAGCAGCTGCACCTATCATTCCTTCTATTCTCTTTGTTGATGCTTCTCCTTCTCATGCTTCAAAGATTGTTATGGCTAATGGCCCTAGTCTTCAATCCTCTAAAGTCATCTGATGAGGCTATCCCGCCTCGTGCTATTCAGTGGTATGATAATTTGATGTCAATTGATGATCATCTTGATGTGGCAGAACATGTGGATTGTGATCAGGCCAGTAAACGCCTCAAGGTAGCACAGGGAGTTTGATTTGATACTATGTATTGGTGGTTGTTCTTAATGGACTATTTTGTCCCACTCGGTTTTGAGTCACATGTCACAGTCCTTTTGTATATATCTTGATTTTTCCATGGTAATAAATGTCCTCCTTCAAAAACAAAAATGCCATTTCTTTACCTAAAACATACCTCCAAAGCCATAGAGGGTTCACGCTAGTGCTTGAAAGAGTAGGTGCAATCTGTTGCAAGCATGCACCATATAAGAACGACATCACAAACGCTCTTGATGTTCTCAATGCATCAAGCCACGGTTCTCATTGTAAGAACCGTGTTACAAAAGCTCTTGGTGTTCTCAATGTCTCAAACCACGGGTCTCAATGTAACAGTGGCCATGCTGCAACATTTGCATTTGGGTTGTAATATTTTGTTCGCAATAGCCATTGACCACATGCCACCCGTGAGATGTTTTCCCACCTCTGTGAAAAGAAGGCCACCACAACAATACTTGCAAACAAAGGCCCTTTTCGCAGGCAACATGTTCATCACTACCATTTATGAATTTTAAGCCCTTCTAGTAGGCACATGTTCGGATTTTACGACCTGCATGTTTGTGCCAACATGCATTACGGATTATAGCCTAAGTGTACGTGCATCAGATTATTATATAACTAGGGTGTGCCTAAAGACTACACCTTTGTTTGATTAACAAATTTGAAGGCATCCATTTTAATGTATTATCAATAATTCTTTAAGCATAAGCAGTTAACATTATAACTTCACGAGGTAAATTAAAGTTATATCCAAAGAGGTGAATTTCAAGTTATATCCAAGACACATCAATTTACTTTTTCGTTTTGAAAAACATGGACTTTCTCATTTTGTAAAACATAGATACTTATGTGCAGCCTATACTGACGTTTTGTCTTCCTCACTAGTGGCTCTAAAATCTAGCAATTTTATGTATTTTGAAATTGTGGTTGAATCTACCTTATGACTTAATTATCTCAGTAACAATAACAATTTGTGCAGCTATTGTGCCATCGAACAATGCTCATGTACTTGGAAAACAACCATATGATAAGGTAAACGTCTGTTAGAGCCTTAATATTTAAGCTGAGAGTACCTATAAGAATCATTCACTCCCCCAGTGGACCAATAATTATAACCTTCAAAAGGTGAACACCTCATTTGAATGCAAGGCTTCTTTAGCACCTATACACATTAAATAGAATGTCATGTAGCATATGATACACAACAATTAGTAACAAAAGAACATGTTATATCTAAATTTGGACTTCTAAATTACACTCAATCACTTCTTTATTGTTACTACTATGCATAGTGTGGGCACAACATGTACCTTTATTCTTAGAAACATTAAGACCAAATCAAGAAATTTCGAAAGAAAACATTGTCACCATTTTCTATATTAAAATACCGTATAGTATAGGATAGGGTAGGGGATAGGATAGGATAGGATAGGATAGGATAGGATAGGATAGGATAGGATTTTAACGTCTACGGAAACCCAATCAGGTTTTGGGACCCAATACCTTCATTATATAAACTTGATAAAGCTATTCTTTATGACTTGCAAAAATTAAAGGGAACATTTTATAGCACACAATGCATAGTAATGCACATAGATAATCATATGCATAACCCACTACTGAAGCATTTGTTGGACCAGAGATTTTGATTACACTGGACCAATTGATAAATTCAAATCATAAAAGATCACCACAGGCTAAACATATGCCAATATTCATGGGTCTGTAAAGCAGGCAAATGCTCCCATACTAATGTATAAGAATTAGTTAATTCGATATTTGTGTTTTGCTAGGAATAATATCGTCATGTGTTGTTCTTTCTTGTACCCTTGCATGCAACAGCACAACCTGAGTACACAATATTGGGAACAACAAATGAAAGATGTGAATCAGTAAACATGATCGGTAACAACAACAAAGTGAAGCAGGCATTTAGTTATAGAATGTTTAACCAACGGTATACAACGGTGGATATTGTTATAAACAAAAACGAAATACCTTCAAATACAACTACACTTGATATAGTCTGTAAAGCATTCACAATATAAAAAAATCATTAGTCACAGTCCAAGATTTTATTGTTGAAATAACAATGACAAAATCGACTAAGCCTCAACAACAGTGCAAATATATTTGAAGCAAAATATAGGAAGTTCAGACCTATGAAGCACAGGAACTTACAAACACAAAATAGAACTGGCACAGGAAAGAAAACCCAGAAGTGAGCTTATCAGAGAAGCCCCTGCCTGGATAAATATAAAATGCGTTCAAGACTCTATTTTCGGCATATGATTACAGATATACCGGTCCACTGGGAGAAAACATGCTGCAATAGAGAAGCTCAAGCATTGCAACACCACAGCGTGCATGAAATTACAAAACCTTAGCTTTTTAAGAAGCAAAACTGGCACAAACCTTAGCTTCAAGCTTACTTGCAAGCCCATTTGTTGTTCTTCTTCAGGCACAATGTATCCAAAATTTCAGCTAACTCATCCTTACTCCCTCAGACAACACCTGTAAGCAGCTAATACCCTAGCCTTTCGAGATGCACTAGGTATATCCTTATAAAGCCAATCACAAAATCTTTGATATGAAACCTTTGTAACAGAACCAGATGATTTCTAAGCACCACCATTAGCTTGAGGCCGAGGGACTACATTAGGATTAGAATATGTACCTGCTTCATGCAAATTCCCATTAACTTCCACTCTCTTACTCGCATCGCATTGTAAGGCAGGAAGATCCCTTTCTTCCAGAATCACTGGAGCAGCCGCTACCGATGACAAAGGACTTCCCACAAAGTTCTTTACCTCTGTTTGCACAGTAACTCAGAGGTCACGTATCACCAAGCGAGTGAAAGGCTCACGTCTTTTTGCCGCCGCCTTAGATGAAGCAACATAAGGCTTCCCCATCTTTATCGACAACGGCTGAAATCAAACATGCCTAATCGGGCTCCTAACCTGATTGCACACCCTAACAACATTGATAGCGTTCGGAGAGCTCTTGGATCAAGCTTTCCAATGAGCTAAAGATCATAATAAAACAGAGCCAAGATGCACAAGCTACAAGGAAAAACGCCGACAGCCCTGAGCGCCATAGTCACGACGCGTTGATTTCTTTGTTTCTTATTTGCTTCCTTAATTCTATCGTTTACCACGTATTTATAAGAGGAAAGTTACATGGCTCGAAGTCTAAATCCCAAAAGTATAATGGGATTTAGCAGAGTAGCAGAGCTACAAAGTAAAACCAAAGGGTGAGCTGTCATAAACTCAAGAGGGCCTCAGTTCTGTTATTTGCATTTCTTTTAAAATCCAGATTTTGAAAGCACTTGCGATCTTTTTATGTCTATATGGAACTAAGGGGGGTTTCCCATGGAACCTGAGACCTGAGTGCTAGATTGGCCCAGGTTTTCTGGGTTCCCATGGATCGGCAGACCTGAAGGTTTTTTCCTTCCAATCTGAATGTCTCTCATTTTCTTATTGAACTTCTCTATGACATCCACATCTTTTGTCGTAGCCCTCGGTGATGAATGTTCAGACACACTCTCATCTTCTCCCGAGGGACATCTTAAATCAGATTTCATCTTTTCAGAATCCTCTGAGTCTTCTTTCGTCTCTTCATCTTCAGAGTCAGGTTTTTTTCCCTCTGCTTTCGAGTCCTCTTCCTTCTCTTCATCCTTAGAGTCAGGTTTTATTTCCTTTGGTTTCTCCTTCTTCTTCAGCTCCTCAGCTTTTTTCCTTTGTGCTTTCCCAATCCAGGTCAAATGGTTTTTTCCACATCAGAATAATACAGCTCCAACAACTCTTTCTGCTCCTCAGTGGCCACCCAGCTTTGAATTTTTCGGCCATTGGATACACCTTGTCTGCCAACCCACCTGTTGACGAAGTAGTCACAGGTTAGGCCTCCCACGGGAACAAATGTAGACACTAGGTTGTAGGTCAAGTTCTTGCACAGTCTGTGCTTGTTCACTGCTCATCCCTTCAGGCCAACCTGCTTGTACTCTAACTCCTTTTCACACTCCTCGGGTTTCATGTTGGAAAGTAACTCCTCGGTGCAGTGGTGAGTGTCCAAGGTATCCTTCTCTGTAAATCTAAGTATCGACTCAGGAAGCTTTTGGTGGAACCGCTCTTGTGTGCCTCATACACTTCGTCTGATACTTTATTTATGGTCACATAGGTGATATGTGACCATTGTTAGGCCATGAGACACTTTTCTTATCAGGCGTCCCATCTACTAGCACTCCATGTCTCACACTCATGTTGGCCTCTATCTGTGTGGTGGCCTGCAGGATCTTTGGATATTCCTCTGCAAAATCTGACAGAAACACAAGTGTGATGTACTCTTCAGTGGTCTGCTTGAGACAGTTTGAGAGCATGGAGATGTAGTAGTCTA
>JAANSK020273980.1:0-11430 GCA_011763485.2 Isoetes engelmannii
CTGTTCCGTCGCATGTCCAATTGGATGCTGCCTTTGTGGTGCGACGTTAAAAATGCTTATCTTATCTTATCTTATCTATGTCGACACCTTCCAATCGCCCAATTAACTAACTCCTTCTCTTGTAGGGTTGTAAGAATCTGAGGATGATTAGTTTGTTTGTGAGAGATCCTCTCGTATAGCTAGTGCCTTATTGTGGAATTTGGTATACCAGACCTCCTTGATGCCTCTCTAACCGAAATACCAAATTCACTCACCTCGTCTAAGATGTCAAGCATTTGCTCCTCTGTCCATTGGCCATGTTTGATCAGCCTCCTCGACATTGGGAGATTTGAAACAGTAATCTGTGGTGCCTTTCTCTTTCTTCTTGGCGCAGTAACTCTCTTTCGAGTTGATGGAGTTTTGTTGTTTGGTTCACTGTCGATCTCTCCTCATGCTCTGGTCGCAACCATGGTTGCTATCATGCTCTTCAAAGCCCGTACTTGATACTTCTGAAACTAGAAAACTTGAGCAGGGTTTTACCATGATCAAGGCCATAGCGATAATGGGGGCAATTGAATCGAATTCGATTCAATTCGGGTAATCGAGTACAAGAAATGGGCGCCAATTCAAGCAAGCCGCATTTAATTCGCCTTTCAAATTGGCATGCTCAGGGTTTTTCACATGCATGCTTTACGAATTTCATTTGCACGACAGGGGGCAACTACAGTAACGCGAACAGTGGGAACGTAATGACAGCAGGAGGCTACATCCATGTTCAATAGAGACCCCCAACATCTACAGCTGACATCCATAGATGTTTATGGGACGCGTGTGCGATGACAACAATTATGTCATTGTGAGAGGATGGGAGGGTTGCTCGTGCCCCGAGGTGCAGTCAAGATAGGAGGCAACCATACCGTACATGTAATTGAAGAAGAAGAAGCTTATAAAAACTAAAAAAACTTATAAAAACTAAAAAATATATATATATAAATTCTACTTGCATGAAACATGCATGTATGTCATGCTTCATAAAAAAAAATGCAAGTACAACATTTATTTAAATCGTAGAGACTTTTTTATCTCTTTCTATCTATCACAACTATCTTTAAAGAGTGAATTTAAAAATGCAAATGACTTCCTTCCTTCCTCCTTCCTTAATAAATAAATAAAAAATGCAATACAATAGCTTTAGGAATCGAAAATGCAAACAGATTTGTAGGTAACGAAAAAAGAACACAATTAAATACATTTTTGGAAGAAGTCATGCTACGTGGCTATACGGAAAACAACAAAGCTCAATCTTCAAACAATGAAAATGTTCTCGTGTTGTTCTTTATGCATTACACTAATTAAAGTAAAATATAAAACATTTGATGTTGTTTAATTTTTTAATAATTGGAAACAAATAAAACAAAAGTTCACACAGCTCAAAATCGAGGGCCATCTAGTGTTGTTGCGAACTTCCTTTTTCTCTTAAAAGACATGCCATTTTCTTTCGCTTAAGTTGTTTTACATGAGCAACTTTTTCCAAACTTTAAAGGTCATTTTACTTTTTCCTTATAAAATGGATAGGTCACCATTCAAATTTGGACTCATCAGGAGCACCTAGAGTCTTACTATTTTGATAGGTGGATAAGCCAAAGTAGTAGGCACCCTTTTGTATTAGCCATGACATGATGTTGTTAGCAGCAGATTCACTTAGTCGAACTGTAGGTTAGTGTCATGAACCTAACTGAATATATGGGTATAATATGTGTATGGCCGTCACAGTTAGTAGAAACCTTGAATGATAGACCACCCCCCATTTGGTCTCTGGTGGTTAGACAAAGGGGAGGAGGATATATGATATTTAATCTATGTAATAATTGGGGTAGGGTGTTTACACTACATTCTAGGTCGTGGTTGTCCATTCGGCCATGTCATTAGTTGAAATGGTTACTCTTAAACCATTGCCTCTTTCGTAACTATAACTATGATTTATAGTACAAAAATTTTTGAGGCTCAAGCATATACGAAGCTTGAAATCTGAAATATCGTGCATTTGGTTTTTATGGAAGTACATGTTAATCTAAGCTTAAAGCCTTTGGATAGCATTAGGTGACTCAATATGGATAGTATTCCTTCCTAAGCAATTATGCCTGGCCTGACGAGTTCAGGGAAGCTAGTCGGAGCTAGACGTGATAACATACGTTATATTCGAGCAGTGGCAATTACTTAGGATATCTGGGCTATTTGGTGATTATAGGGATAATGTTCCCATTATCGGGATGAGGCCATTATAGGGTATTTGGGCCTATCTACTTGATTATTGTTTGTGTTAAAGATAATGTTTCCTATTACCATGATAAAGGCATGGGAAGCTTGATAGGGCAAGCATGTGCCAAAAACTTAGGTAATGTCCCGTGAGGGAACATTTTCCCCTCGTCGTAGGTAATTTCATGGACATTATTTGGCTGAACATTGTGGGGGTTTGAGGTATGGCAACTCCAATTCAACATTAATTTAATCCAGACCCTTACCAAATGCCACATCTGTTACAATATGGTCATCATGCTCTATGGTGCTGCCACGTGGTACACCAATCTATCGCAGAAAGGTAATATATTCGAATTGAATTTTATCGTCCAAAAAGGGCCTACTGTTCTTGTTTTTTGTCAATTTTTGCTTTATTATTATTACGTGTCACTGTGCCACTGCTTCCCCAGTGACCATACTATAGTTGTGAGGGTACCTTCACACCCGGCCTTAAATTAATATTAAGTTAAATTTTGTTAAACGTCTATTTAAATATTTAAGACAATTTATGTTCGCACCAAAGTTAAGTTAGCTTTCCGTTAAGACTTTAACTTAATAGAACCTAGTAAAATGTCTTCGCACCAAAAAACATTAAGTTATTTTTTGTTAACTTAAAGGCCAAAAAAAAGTTAGTTCATATATACTTTTTTTTTAAGTTAGTATTAACTTAATATTAACGGCAATCTATTCGCATAGGCCTCCGTTAAGTTAATGTTAACCTAATATTATTGGCAATTCCTTCCATGGTTACTCAGCTCAAAAAATCGGAACCGGAACACTTTGGAATGGGAATGGTTAAACTGTTTTGTTGGATTCAATACTACTATATTTTTAGGGCTTTGGAAGATGACACCAATGCGGCAAATGTTGAGCTTGAGAGGTAACTACTGAGAGGCCATAGGGAAAGTACATGTTCCAGTAGGTTTTGATCATCAGATTCATCCCCTGCTGCTTGTGAGGAAGTAGTTTCAAGAGGTCTACGAGCAGCCCGAGCAGCCCGAGCAGCCCCATGACCTGCAGGCAGTGCCCTAGCACAAGTGACAACTCCACGACCCCCGATTGCAGCTCCATATGTAGCTTGACGTGGAGGCATTCTGCTCCCCATAGCTCGACCTCCGTTAAAGTGACCTGGGATAGGTCACTTTAATTATCCATTCATTTTAGTTTTGTGTTAACATTGGGTTAAATTTACTAACTTAAAATAACTTGGTCTGAACAACGTTTAGATTAGTACTTTTAGGTTAAGAAAATTAATGGAATGCTAATTAATTAACTTAAGAGAACACTAGCTTAACTTGTAGTGTGAACAATCAAGCCGTTAAAATAACAAATTTAACCTAACCTAAAGGTTGGCGTGAAGGTACCCTGAGTTGTATGCAAATTGGAGTTATCGGCAAATTGGTCTCCATGGACGATAAAAAATCTATTCTATTCTATCCTGTAACGAAAGAGAATAGAATAGAATAGATTTTTTATCGTCTACAGAGACCAATTAGCCTATGGGACCTTAACAAAGAGAGCAACAAGCTAATTACTGTCAGGATTAAAAAACTCCCGCCTCGAAGGATTTTCGAGGGAAAAACCTTGGCAGTAATAAGTATGCTGGCATACTGTACAATAATATAGTGCCATTCAATACCGCACCGGCGGACACTGTTGAGTCCGTGCATCCATCACCTCTTGAAGATATGAGCCCAGCAAGCTCAGGAACGTCGGAATCAACAGCTCATGCAATGGCTGGCCAGGCACAACTAACTGAACATACCGTGCTCGGATATGATCGAATACTAGGCAAGTCTGAAGTGTATGGCATTCATCTTCAATGACTCCCTCTTGGCAACGCTGACAGATCCTGTCCTCGCATGCCTCCCGGGTCCATCGGCCTGTCTCAATCCGGAGGCGATGTGCACTCGTTCGGATGGAAGCTATTAGTCTCCGTCTCTTAATAGGCAAATGAGTATGCAAATAGTGTTGTGGAGTGGGAGACCCGCTCCAGGCCTCCTAAGTGGCCGAGCCTCACCTTACACCCGTACAACCATACATTGCCGGTCAATAATATTGGGCAATAAAGGTGTAGGCTATTTATCACAATAACAGATCAAAAAGTAGGCAACATTGTTGTTTTATATGCAATGTGGGCATATGGAATATGTAGGTTGTTTGGCAATTGTATTAAATTGGCGCGGTAAAAGAATAAAAGGGCGGGCTAACACGTCGACGAGACCTTTTCTGCGACAGCGATGGGGAGCCTCTTCTTCCTAAGTGCTATGGTGGTTAGGGCAACCATTCCGGCGAAGCTGCCCCGAACAACTCCAAACATGTATCTAGATCTTCATGCTGCTTCTTCGATTATTTCTTCTTCTCTCGGTTCTTCCTTCTTCCCTTCTCTTTCTTTCTCAAATCTGTAACATTTGGTAAATCTGTTAGAATTCATGGCTTTTTTGCCTTCTTTTCCTCAAAATGTTGATCTACCCCCTCGCAAGAAGACTCGCTTTGTTGATATCGAACTTAGATTAGGTCCCCCCGGCAGTTATTATCCTGATTCTTGCGAAGATGATGAAGAATTGGAAGAATTTGAAGAAGTTTCTGATGCCAGGGCCGATTTAGAGGTTGATCCTCGTGAGGCGGGGGAGAATTTGTGGAAAAATTTGTCTCAGGATGTTGTGGATATGATTCTTGCGAGGATATCTCAGGAAGAATTGGCTAGACTTCGCTCTGTGTCAAAGGATTGGAATTCTTCTGTCCTTTCCGCTGGAATTTCCGCGTTTCGTGGAGAATTGGGGATTTCTGGGCCAGATTGGATCGTCGTTTTGTTTGACAGTACTCCTAAGCCTAATCAGATGGTGAATTCCGCTTCCTTTGATTATCATAATTGGCTCATAGCATATACGCCCGAATCAGGCTCAAATTCTCGCTTTCGGACCTTTGATTTGGATTTTCTTCCCTCTTGTTCAGGCAAAAAGTTTGCAGAGCAGTTATGTAGCTTTAAGCTGGCAAATTATCGGTTTAAATCTTCTACCGGAGGTCTTCTTTGCCTGCAGAACAAGAAGCTGGAGCTTGTGATCTGTAATCCTTTCTCCCGGGCATATAAAATTTTGCCAAGAAGAAATATTCAAAGCTTATCTTCAATTGCCATGTTTTACAACAATGCGAGCAAAAATTACACGATCTTTACTTGGAAGGCGCAATTTGTGAGGCTAATGACGTACGACTCTTGCTCAGAAACATCCAAGATTATAGAAACCAACACAGAAGAGCACAATACGCTCTTAAATTCAAAGAAAATTATAGCAGTATCATGCACAGGGTATGTAATTTTTGTTGCTTCTTACAGAGACAGGCGACCAGGAAAGCTTTGTATTTACAATGTGGAAAAATCAAAATGGGACAAATGCATCATAGATTGTCCAGTTTCAGAGATCGAAGGTGTGGTAAACTGCCAAGAAAGGCTATTTCTGCTTGCAAAAGGAAGCGCCAGAAGCAGAAGAACAGTTTGGGAATTGGATCTGGCAAGCAAAAAGTGGATCGAACACAAAACATTCTGCTGCCCAGGACAAAATGTAAAATGTGCAGCAATTAGAAACCACATCTACATTTTTAGCAGGATGTCAAGCAATCTGATTGTGTATGATATTCTGAGCCATAATTGGGTTACAGCGGCATGGCCAGATTATACAGGAGCATGTACGTCCTCCAAGCTTGATCAACCACTTGGGGCATCAGTTTTAAGCTGTGAAATTCATTGCTTGCCTTAGCAATCAGCCATAGCCACCAGTTTCGGATAAGCCTGATCCAATTTGACTGCTGCTGCTATCGATTTGGGGCTAATTTGTTTGTAATTCAAAAGATTGTATTGTAAACTTTGAGGAACTTGTAAAAGATTTGGATTTGGATTCTTTGCTTAGTAGATGAATTGCCACGTTTATTCCATCTCAGCAGGATCTGGAGTATCTACCATCTTGGAAAATGCATTTGACCACAAAAGGCGTTCAAAATTTCCAATGTGTGAGTATCATTCCATGCCCATCATTTCTAGTTGGTATCCAATAATCATAATATAGTCACACATTGGCATCTATTGTAGGGCTCAAGGGCATCTTCATCTAGACACTATAATTTAATCACATTGGCATTTATCCCTAGGTCTCAAGGGCATCTTGATCTAGAACGTGAAAACGTGCACTCATAGAGGTTCCTAGCTCTTCATGAATCTTTCAACATGAAAAAGACAATTACTTAGTTTGTCTTTTCATCCGAAGATGTTACAAAACTGTCCAAATTTGCACTCACATCTCGTCTTCTTTATCTATAAAATCATACCAATGGTCAAGATTCACACTCGTGTCTCGTTTACTGCACATTCTTCTTCGAATTCTTCCATGGCTGGGCTCATACGAAATCACTCTATATACATGAAATTGTATCAATGGTCGAGATTTGCACTCACTGCACAGTCTTCTTTGAGCTCTTCCATGGCTAGGCTCATATGAAATTATTACTCTATATATTCATAAATCATATTAAAATTAAATGGTCAAGATTTGCACTCACAACCTTAACCGTGGGGAGTTTTCTACCCCCTTCACAACATCACTGGAAAGACAAACTCACCCAATTCAGCACGTGGAGCAACTTCCTTGTTGCAGTTGCATTGATTTGGCACTTGCCAGATATTTTCTTTATTTAGATTTTTCTTTTCTCATGCTTGTTTGGATCTTTATCAATATTGTGGTTGTTGTACATGTATGTTGTTGGTGTGGCTTTTGTGACATTTTCAACATGTTAGTGGGCACTTGTTAGTTAACTCTTTTGGACTATGTTAGTGGGCACTTGTTGGTTAACTCTTTTGGACTAGTAGAAGTGCCAAGTGGATGCAGTCGCATACCATTATGTACCCTTACCACATGCAAATTGTTTAAAATTGCAATTGTCTTTTTCTTTTTGAGAGATGACGAACTTTATTCACTAGTGAAAAGATTATACAATGCAGAGATAGGACTACACCCCAGTGGACAAAATGATACAACTAAGCACAACCACCTGCCTATGCATAACAATGAAGCTGAAGGTAGATTTCTCAAACCAATACATTCTTCTTTTGTTCAAGAGAATAGTAACTACAAGCCATAATGATTTTATCAAGAGAAGAATAATCGCAAAACAAAAAATAATCGCAAGCCATAACAACTTTATCATGTGCCCACCAACAAACAAGTTCATATGCAATGTCATACATCAAATATCTTTTATACATTTGTACAATTTTGAAGCAAATTTTCCAATGATTTTGCATACATATTTGGTTTGAGCTATTGAATAGTCTTTCTAGAGCGTGCACTATATTCCTTTCTTTTGTTTATTGTTTTGTCATTATTTTCTTCTTCTTCTTTATTAAAAGGCAAAACTATCAAAACCTTAATAAAACTACAGCGTATTCCCCTTGCATTGTAGGCATCGAGCCCCTTTACTTTAGGGTTTCGTCATCAGTTCTTTAGAGTTTGGTGATGGCCACGTTCTAGAGCTTTGGAGTTGCTATAACCTAGGAACAACTGGATTTGAGTCCTAGCTCTAGAAGGACTATTCAATAAAAATTTGTTTAATCAGATTTGAGCTGATTGGCTCTCAGCGCAAAATCAATCAGCTCCGGAGCTCCAGCTTCCTTACAATTGGCTCTAGAAAGAATATTCAATGGTTCTGGAGCTCTGATTTGAACAACTGTATTTGCACCTTATCTTGCCGATTTAGCCCATTAAGTACGTGAGGATGCTCGCCGCCCAGAACTCATGCATCAGCTTCTTTTTGGTGGAGCAAATGCATACATAGTTTTGTCAATTCCACCGGGGACCTTAATGTGGGATGACTACGTAAAAATTTAATGCATCAACATCCACATCATGGCAGCTCCAATCCTCCATAGAAATTAAAAATAAACTCCAAAATACTCTTATGTTTTGCTAAAATTGCTAAAATACCCCTTGTTTTGGGGATATTTTTTTTACCATAACGATTTTTTGCAATGATCCAAATGAAAATGTATCCTTCAAATGTATTGTAGACGAGGATGAGAGCTTTCCAACAAATATAAGATCAGTTGAATCGGAATCTGAAATTTTAAATTATGTCTTCTAAATCCCTCCTAAATCCTTACAACTTTTTTGGTGTATTAAAAATGGGATAAATTGCAAGTACCCTACAACAGAAAAGGCACACATCTGTCCAAATTGGCACAAATTTTTTGACGTTGTACAAATACAGACACCATCTTAAATCTTGAAAAATGTTCCTTCTGTGTCACCTCTAGGGCTTTGTTGGGCCATGTTGTTAGCCAGACGGGCATTACCATGGATTCGGCCAAGATAAGCTGCATTATGACGGTCTTCCCACCCGGAAACATCAAGGAGACAAGGAGTTTCATGGGCAAGGTAAATTATTATTCAACATTCATTCCTGATGTTGCTCCCGTAGCGGCTCCCTCACACAAATTGGCAGGTGATGAAAGATCCTAGCAGTGGTCTCCAGCCACCAATCATGCCTTTGAACAGCTGAAGAAATTGGTCACTCAAGCCCCAATTCTTACGCCACCAGACTGATCCAAGCCCTTTCATGTGCATATAGATGTTTCTGACTTTGCTATTGGTGAAGTTCTTCCTCAACTGTTCTCTACCAAGCTGGATAAACCAGTACGCTTTGCCAGCCGGAAGCTCAATCCTGTTGAAGGCAACTATTCTGCCACGGAATGGGAAGCCCTTGGGCTCATTTTCTCCGTGAATAAATTGTGCCATTATCTGCTAGGTAAGCAAAGTTAAGTTTTTTGTGGATCATCAAGCCTTGCTAAATCTAATCAACAAAATCACGCCCACGAGTTGTATTGCCCGTTGGATTTGCTTCTACAAGAGTTTGTCCCTTTCGAGAGAGTGTGTAAACCAGGAAAGTCCCACACTATTCCAGATTATTTTTCCCGACTACAAAATGATGATCCCATCATGGACACAAATGATTCTTTTCTGGATGCTCAAGTCTTTCATGTTATCACAATATCTATGGATAGCACCACGGAAGCAGCCACGACAAACACCACAGATGAATGGTATCATGATCAGGTCTAGTTTCAACTCTATGGCACCCTTCCTGCTTTCGAGCTTCACTTCCCATCCGCCAAGAATTTGGCCAAAAGAGCTCAATATCTCAGAAGCATGATATTGCACCATGGTTGAGAACATCTTGTATCGAGAAGGTACTGATCAAGTGCTGCGGCGCTATGTTCTCTCCCATGAAACTGATGAGCTTCTTCATCAAGCCCGTGCTGGCCTCGGTGGAGGACACTTTAGTGGGGACTACACAACTCCCAAGCTTCTTCTTGCTGGGTATTGGTGGTCCACCTTGTTCAAATATGCCCATAAGGTTGCTCAACAATGTAGTCTCCGTCAACGAATGGGGCGACCTACTGCAAGAGATGTCTGCCTCTCCAACCAATTGTAGTTCCCACTCCATTTGCCATGTGGGGAATGGATTTTGTCGGTACCATTGAGCTATCAGCCAGGCATTCGCAAGCACGGTACATTTTGGTTCTCACTGATTACGCTACTAAGTGCCCTTCCGGATAACACTGCGACGAGCACGGGTAAAGTGCTCTTCAATCATATGGTCATAAGGTTTGGATATTCTGTTGAGTTGATTAGTGATCGTGGAGTCCATTTTGTCAATTACACCATTTCTGCTCTGACCACATATCTATATATAGATCACAATAAGAGTATGGCCTACCATCCCCAATGGAATGGGCTTGCAGAGAGCACAAACAAAACCATTGTCCATATGCTAAAGAAAATCTGCGATCCTTCACGAACAGACTGGCATGAGAAACTCCCCACTGTTCTGTGGGCTTATAACACTACCTACAGTCACGAGCCAGACTTTGTTTAAATTGGTGTATGGGCAGGAAGCCCTTCTGTTCCAGTTCCAGCTGTTCCAGCTCTCCATTCTTCAGTTTCAGCTGGCTACAACAAAAAATCCTTCTGCTGCACTTGCCAAAAGGATCTATCATCTACAGCAGCTGGGCGAAGTGCACAAAGATGCTTATCTGTGTGTTTTAGATAGCAAATGGCTTAAAAAGAATTGGTACAACCACAAGCTCCGAGAGAAATCATTTCACATTGGGGACCAAGTTCTACTATTCGATTCTTATTACCAAGTCCATCATGGCAAACTAAAGTTCCGATGGCTTGATCCTTTTAGCATCAGGGCTAATCCACGTCTGGGTATCTATCATCTCAAAGAATTAGATGGCACATATATTTCCCTATATATCAATGGTTGACGTCTTCGCTCCTATCACCCATCATCTCCACCAAAACCTTCTCCTGTTGCTCCTTACGATCCTTCTTCTCCAATGGTTTCTCCTTCTGCTCCTCATCATCATCTGCCATTTTATCTTCACCCCCGCTTTCTCCATTACCTTTCGTTAATCACTCTCATGATCCTCCATAAACCACCGTCTAGTGCCACGCTCTTTCTTTTGTAAAAATTCTTTTCATGTTCTGTTCTGTCTACTATTTGGAATATCCAAGGTTTATCTTCTTCGACGCTTTCACGGAAGTTTTTCTTACAAATTGTTTCACGAACTGTTTATAAAAAATTTCACGATTTTTCTCTCATCCCTTCACACAGACTTTTTCCTCGCCACATTTTCCACGATTTTTTAGTTTTCCCCACGATTTTCTTCCGGCGTGTTTCACGATTTCAGTCACGACTTTCTTCACGATTTTTGTCCACGAGACAATTCCTTTCATGATTTTGTACACGAATTTCCCCACGATTTTCATCATGGAAATTTTTCACGATTTTTCTACTGTTTTTTTTTTCCTGTACGATTTTTGTGGACACATTAGAGGTTTCAAGGACTCTCATGAGGGCCTAAACTCCAGGCCACGTTGGAAAACGTCTGGCAAATCGCGCCTCGCCCATGTACAAGGCTTTTTAACCCGAGCCTGGAGCTCCGTGCCAGGTGTCAGGCGTAGCCAGGTTCGGTAAACTCCGAAGCTTTTCAAGTTTTAGGGTCGGTGGGGTGGGGGGAATCATTGCCGCCTTTTTTATTTTGTACTTTTTATTTTCCTATAAATACTTGTTTTTTTCTCCTTCGCGCGCCTCGATTTG
>JAANSK020273991.1:0-11430 GCA_011763485.2 Isoetes engelmannii
TTCTTGTGGTCGCATGTCCTTGGGACGCTGCCTTTGTGGTGCGACATTAAAATATTCTTCCTTCCTTCCTTCCTTAAGACGCGAAGTGAACATTTGTTCCCTTAACGTTGTAGTTCCAAAAAGCGGGGCCTAGTTTCAATAACTAATTCTACCTAGTTGGACCATGGAATGCGCTAGCCAAATAAAGAAGGTTTTTCCATTGCCAATGGACTTGGTATCTTCTATGCGTGCTCGGTGATCAATGATCACAAAGAACACATTAATGGGTACACATGCATTTTTATTCCTTTGTCTTTAGCAAGGGTAGTTCAACTTAAAAGTGAAGGTTCTTGGATGACGGACCATTGTTTCCTGTGCATCTGAATACGAATCTTATTTTTGTGTGTTGCAATGTTGTAATCACAATTGTTGTCATTGTTCTTGTTGCAGCTATTGCACCTACATCCATTCCAATTGCCCCTTCATGAATGCTCATGTTTTGCACTACACTCAATTTCTACAATAGTGTCTTCCATTTCAGAGAAGAACTAGGCATTTATGGATTTTGGTTTGTTGTGGTTTGAGTACTCTGAAGACTCAAGCCAGATTCATAAGGAGATCTTTCGCTGTGCAGGTAGCAGTCGCCAATTTATTGCTGCACAACTGGCTGTCAGATCAGTTTACATGACCTAGTCGATTTCTGCAACATTTTTGCAACTTTTGAACGACCAGCAATGGACCTAAACCACGACCGCGTATGACCACCAATGGAATGGTGGCAGCAGCTGTTCAGGTGTATGACCACCAATGGAATGGTGGCAGCAGCTGTTCAGGTCAACAACAGCTGCCCAAAAGCTTCCAGCACTTCAAATTTAAAGCTCCGTGTGAATACGCCTCCAAGAAGCAACATTTGCATTTGCATTTGGAATACTGCTTCAAATAAATGTAATAAACAAATTCAAATAAATGCTGTAGCAACATAAATTAACATAAATCTTTTAGATAAGCCAAAGTTGACCGTTAACAATGGATTAAAAGAAAGAGAGCAATCCGTGTTTTCGAGAAGAATGAAACAACGCTCGAGAAATGGCTCAGGAAAGGACTAAAGTAAGCAATCACATACATATCTAGATATATATCTAGATATATTATAAGTACTTTACCAAAGCGAAGGCAGGGAGATGAAAGATCTGCAATCCAACCAATACTAAAATACTCATGAATGTCAATGCAACAGAGTTGACACGGGAAAAGGAAGGCAATAAAAATATGTGCCAAATGCAGAGGGTTGACAAAGGAAGGTGATACTTCCAATGTGAAAACATCTGTTCTATGTCAGGACTGATGGTTATATTCTGAAGAAGATAACGTAAATTGCAAATGATATAATGCATAAACAAGAACATAAAATCTGCAAATATAACAGACAAGGATAAATAGGAACACCAAACTAGAAGAACATTCCATTAAGTTTTTACAAAACAACTGGTCTGAAATACATCATGAAAAAGAAGAGAGTCAATACCCGAACCACTATCCTTGCCAAGTGGTCAAGCACATACACTGCAAGTGTGAATGATCCACCATGGTGATAATCTGATCCACCATGGTGATAATCACGCACACAGGAATGTATGCTAACAAAGGTCTAGCCTTTCTGTAACCTTACCACATGGCAAGGTGCATCTGTGGTGCGTTCTTGACTCCCCCATGACTTCTGTCTTTACAAATGCACTCTACTGAAGCTTCTGCATCCTGTATGCTGAGGGAGAATCAACATACTGCTGAAGAAAGCAAGCTGTTGATATCCCCTCATGGCAACAAGGGGCTTCATTCTTCACTGTTTCTAACATTCTAACTTTCCTGGCGCGTATGTCCGCCAGAAGAGAGACAAAGGACCTAAGGACCTCTGAAAATCAAAAAAGATAACTGCAGCAGACATCTCAAAAACTTCCTGCCAGCCAGAACACAACAGAGAGCTGGCATCTAGCTCCAATCTTCTAGTTCACCACTGCATCCTTGATTTTCTGGATGACAGAATCCAGAAGGCTGTTGATTCCAACAATTGATTCATAGTTTAACTTCGATGCTGGCATGGCATTCAGAAGAATCTGTATTGCAACTGTGAGTAGCACTCCATTGCTGCGAGAACTATCAATGCAGATAGTATCATCATGGCCTAGTAGGTCATTTTCTGGCCCATCAGGTAGAATAGCGAAACCGGAAGGAAGAACAGATACATGAGCAGGATCAGTGCCTTGCATCATGGCATTAACATGTGATGGCTCTACTGGTGCATATACAACCAATGATCCGGATGGATCTGTACTGCTCTCTTGTAGTATAAGCGTGTCGGTTGTGCTTGAACCCTGCAAAGAAGACTTTCAGGTTAGAATGCAATTGTTCATTGCCAGCAAAGTTGGGCAAGCAATTGCAAAGGCTGCTTACTTCAATACGGAAAAGAGATACGCTGTTGCCAGGGTTTTGGCCCTTAGCTATGTGCGCAACTTCTTGCATGGTACTTCCATTTGGAGGCGCAAACTGCAGGAATAAATAACATATTTTCAAGTTTCTTAAGAAACAGGTAACAAGCAAAGCTAAAGTTATTACCTCATGCCTAACATGTTCATCCTTCAGGTAATCAAAAACACGTTGGTGGGATGCATGTAGCCACAGCGATGTTGCCGCACATAGCACAAGACCATTTGGCTCTCCATGGCTGCTCATATTCTTCCGAAAAGTAACTCGAACATCATCAGCTCTATCATTTGATATAGTAGTCCAAGGATAGGATGTAGATGCACCAACACCCGAACAGAAACTGTTTGTCATCCTCTGAGCGAGCTTTAAGAAGTTTTGCCGAGAATTTAGCATTACTGTATGCACATGAAAGTGCGGTAGTTAGTTATAGGAAACTAGCAGCTAGGTGTAACATCTGAAAGGAAATGTAACTTCCCACTTACCATCAAAGTCTCTTCCATTCATGTTATTTACAACCAAAGAGTTGACACCTTCGCAATATCTTTGCATTGTGGCTAACCATCTTTGTGCACCAAAGGCCATTCCACTGTTGACCAGTGTCCTGAAAAGTTGATTGACGCCGCGATCATCACATTCAACATGCTCAAGGACAGTAACCTGCATGTAACATAATCCAGCTCAGAATCACTTGTAGTCTGTGCTTTTGATATGTGTCAAATAGCTTGTCTGTCTTCCAATACAGACCTTAGAGTATCCATTTGGTAATTCCTGGATGAAGTAACCTGAGGGACGTTTGCGGCATCTAAGTACAGGTGGAAGATTTGCTCGCAAGCTATCAACAGAGCGCAGATTATCAATAGAAACATCGGCCACAGCCCATACTCCATCTGCATGTTGCTTGCAATATCGAAGGAAACATAACTCTCTTGTTGGAACAAGAGGAGAGACAACCTGCAACTCAGCATACATCTGCAAAGCAAAAGTAAGAATCAAATGAGGCTCAAAACTGAAACGTGGGAATGGCTCAAAACTGAAGCATGGGAAAGTAAATGGCAATTCTTACCAGTTGGAGAACAGCATTCTGGGTTCCTGGGATCCCTGGGGATAAGACATCAAGTGTTACAGCTCTGGAGATCAAGCAAGGAAACATCTCCATCCACTTATTCTGCAAGACAGAAACATGTACAAAACTGGTAAGTTCTTACAACTTGGGACTCAATACTGCTGAAAGCTTCGATGTAGCGAAAAGGCACTCACAGCATCCATAAGGCTATCAACTATGCCAATAGCAGACATGGCAACAAGTCCACTAGCTCTGGTTGCATCAGTTCGAAAGCCAAATTGTTTGTCCAGCGCTCTCGGGTTCTGGCGGATATATTCATCATAATTCAACACTTCTCGAGCACCACTGGGGCAAGGAATCCAAGCAGGTTCATCAGGTTGGCACAACCTAACCATCTCAGACATTGAAGCAACTGCCTGCTCCAGAAAGCCAGCCTTTTCAGATTCAATACCCAACTGTCGGCTGGTAACATCTTCAATAGGCAAGGGTCCCGGAATGTGGCTATAGTTAGGAGAAGCTGGAATCATGAGCTGGTTAGCACCAACAGAAAGGTCCAAGCCACTGCTATACTGTGAAGGGTGAGGGTTAGATATGGCAGATGATATAGGTCGGCCAAACAGTTTGGCTGTAACTGCTACAACTCGATCAAGCTGAAAATAAGCACCAAAGATTTGAAATTAGAATAGAGTAAAACTAAGTATGTAGAAGAGAAAAATGGGATTCGATTTTAGTTCTGAGACAACGGAGTACTTACTTCTTCCTTCAAACAAGCATTCTCCACACGAAGTCGCTGTTCTTCTAAGCCCATGTCTCTGAGAGGACCAGCAGGACCACCACAATTAGGACAGGAGACGTTTCGGATTGCTTCATGCATTGTAAGATTATCCTGCCGGAGCTTCTCAATCTCAAGCCTGAGAATGGTATTTTCATGGCGTTCTTGTTGAGCCTAAAAAAAACCCAACATAAGAATCTATAGATTTGTAGTAAACTTACATCTCAACTGTAAAATCATTCACCTTAAGTTGGGTGCGTCGGTTTTGGAACCAAAACTTGACTTGACGGGGTTCTAAACCGAGCTGCTTGCTGAGTTCCTGGCGTTGCTTATCGTCTGGATGAGGGCATTCCTTGAACAGTCTGAAATTACAGAGTTAGAAGATGGAATTGAAGAACGGATTCTTCACAATCTGAAACTGAATACTCACCCTTCCATGAGTTGAATCTGCTTAATGGTATGTCTGTGGTAACGTTTTTTCTTGTTGGGGGGTTCGGGGTCCTGGTCTTCTCCAGAACCACCGTCCAGATTTTCGCTGCCGGATCTGCTCTCATTTTCCTCGTCCTTGTTCTTAGTTTTTTCGCCATCCAAGCTAGAGTTCATTTCCCGAACTCCTTCCAATCCACGGGGCTACAGCAAACACACACAGCATTGTTCGTTAGTAAAATCCAAATCCATCATTGACCCAACAAAATAGACCCATCCAGAACTGCCGCTGCAGCTTTTTCTCGCCGTAGCTATGGACAAGACAGAAGCATACGACCTCTGACAGGCAGAAAGTGAAGAAAAAGATAGAATAAACTTACCAAGCCAAGAGTAAGGCCAGCCGAAGAAGAGAACGTGTTTTTAGTTTGATTGTTAATCTGGTGAGGAAACACTGGTGGGCGAACCAGCCGTGGAGCATTCATAACTCCGGTAGGCATGTTGGAGAGGTCTCCTAAGCCCATTCCGCCCCCTAAACCACTGCTTGCTAACAAACCTACTGTGGGGCCTTCAATTCTCATGCCGGAAGTGGTTTAACGCCAAAACGGGCAGTATTTGATTCTGCGGTCGGATTCTTGGATGAAAGCTTGAGCTATGGCCAAAAAACACACAATGCGGATCGGAGATGCGGAAAAAAATAGGATGGGCAGTGAAATAGTATTGAAGGCTGGAATTAGCGAGGAAATGGAGGATTGAAGCGAAAACTTGAGCAGAGAAGAGTTCTTGAGCAGATTGAAGAGAGAAAAAGGAATGGGTAGATTAGCAGAGTTTCTGAGCAGAAAAGCTTGGTTTCTTGAGCAGAAAAGCTTGGTTTCTTGAGCAAGAAAGAACTGGGTAGATTGGAGAAAAGGGATATGGAGATGGATCGGAAAGATTGAAGGAAAAAAAAGAGATGAGAGCAAGGGAATCGAGAGAGTGAGAGAGGCAAAACAAACGTAGATGCCTCCAACAATCTCTCGATGATCCAAAGAGAGAGAGAGAGAACGAAGGCAAGCTCTATTCAGGCCGGCACTTCCCTCTCTCTCTGTCTCTCCCTCTCAACGAAGGATCTGAAAAAACCTCAAACACAAACCGGGGCTAAAACCCCTTCGCAGCACAGAGCCCAGATCTTCGCCATCGCTGCCGGAATCAAGCAACCCGCAAACTAAAAACCTTCGCCCAAACCCAAACCGAAGCCGCTCCTTCAGCGCCCGCCCAAGCTTGCTCGTTCAAGAACTATAGATCATACAGCCCAAATGGGTTAAATGCCCAAATGCAAACCACGGCCCACCGGATTATAGGGCAGATGGGTTAATGCCCAGATCCTCGCAAAAGAAAAAAAAAATGAAATTTAAATGCCAGCCAGACCCAGGACCCAAATGCTCAAAAAAAAATCCCTTCCCTTCCCACTGTAGCAGGGAAAAATTTATTGCCAGCTATGGCTTGCCTGTGCTAAGGGGTCGGAATGGATTGTTGATATGATATATAAGTAAGACCCCGTGGCCCAAGATTGAATTGGACAGACACAACGGATTTTTTTTTAATTCTTTTTTTTCTTCTCCGCCGCTGCAGTAAATTTGGGGAAAGGGTTGGTTTTGCAGAGGAATTTAGTGCTGGGATCGTAACTGCAAAGCACACGCGCTCGTTAGCAGAGATGGGCTTGAAGAAAGGGCCGCGAAGGAGGGAATGGAGTGTCAGAATAAGGAGTAGAGCATTTATTGCGGTGGGTGCCGGTATGGGGTCCGTGGTAGCGGACTCTTTCTAATTCATTTCTTAGAACCCTAACGTTTTGATCCTTTACTTCGCTATAGGAATCCATCTGCCCGATCGATCTATGCTACATTCCTCCTACAAATTTAATAAAATCGAACTAGATCTTCGTTGCCAGAAGGGTTTAATTGGGATCTTGGTACCAAGAAACAGCAGCCATTTCCAGCTCAAGATTTTGAAATTTTTAACTCGAATTTTAGTTCAATTTACCGGATTTTGAAATCTGCACGATGAATTTGTCCTGATTACGTTCAAATTCAAACGATTCCAGCAAGAAAAATTCGCCAAATTTAGATCACAACTAACTACGTACAGGTTGAGATTTTGATAGAAGGTTTGGATGCAAATCTCAAAATTTAAGCTCTTAAGCAGTGATTTGAAGAGAAAATCAGAATTAAAGAAACAGTGACGCAAAACTACCACAGCAATCAAGGGTAAAGGTACACACGAGAAAATGGACCTAACTATTTCTCGAAATTTGGGAAGAAAAGGGGGTTTTGTTGTGTTGTTATGCTACCTACGTCCTTGCATGAGCATGGCATGGGTTAGACTTTTTTTTTTTTATCTTCAGTCTGGCCGCTCTGACCTTTCTTTAATGCTTTCTGATTTGGATCAGACCACGTACCCACCTTTTTACTACTACACTACACCTTTCATTTTACACTTTTTCTCTTGATATTTCACCACTTGGGCCTACGTTCACCAGATGAAATATTTTTTTGGGCCAAATTCACTAGATGAAATATTTTTTCGTTTTTTTCAACAAAAAAATATTTTATCTTTTGAACATTGTTAGGGACACCTTTAGAGCCTAACCCAAAAATTTCTTAATCTTCTTCTACATAGTCATATATTTTTAGTTTCTAGCCAAAATTTATAAAAAAAAACATGAAAGTTTTCCAAAAATCTCCTGCCCTGCACTAACTCACTAAAATCTTCAATTTTCAACTGGAGAAACCTTTTTTTACTCCGGAGTTTTCCTGAGTTCACTAAAATCTTCAATTTTCAATTGGAAAAACCTTTTTTTTACTCTTGAGTCTTTCTGAGTTCTCCTTTCAGTGTGACAAACCACTTAGGCTAGGCTATTCCTTCCTCAATACAAGCTTACTTTGTTTTGTAGTTGCTCCTTGCAAGCTTTGGACATGAGGTGGGGTTTTGGTAATATTCTGGAGCATTATAACTCTTTGTTCAACTTAATTGGTGCCTTTTGGTTTTTGTTTGTTTAAGTGGAATACATGAAGGCCTAGCTTTAGCCTAGAATCAATCTACCCCGTTCCTTCTTTTGGCTGCATATTTCAACATTAACTAGTAAATCACGTTTTCTTTACTCGCTGTTACACCCCACACCTTCCAAATCCCATTCTGTCCATTGCCTCTTGCCCTCTTCTCCACCATGTTATTTCTTAGCCAGTTCTTTTCCATCCCTTCTCCCTTTCACACAGACGTTTCAACTTCAAGTCAAGTATGACTACTTATGTCTTCCATGACTTTTCCCAGCCTGAAGTTTTCCTAGTCAAATTGAAAGTTCCACATGTTGTGACGACCATACGGGTATTCGTAGTCATGTTGTAAGTTTACGGCACAACTTCCACCCATTGTTAGTCAAGAAAAAGGAACTACACGTGGAGGCAAATTCATCATATACGTATGTTTGTTCTTCCTTGTGTGGGGGACTCACCTTGGATTGTTCTGCTTAGTGTACCCCTCCATGACAAAATTCTTTGAGAGAAATCAGTGGTGGAGCCCCTAATCTAGATCAGGAAGATTATGCCATAGTATTTGTATTATTTCTTGCATCCTTCTAATTGCGTATGTGGGACGGTTCCAATGAGTTGTAGTCATCGACAGAATACAGACATTCTATATTCTTCTTCGCCATTGCAATTATCCATGTATAGTACTATCACATTCGATATAAAATCCAAGCTTAGCCCTTATACATGTGACCAAAGATACAATTAGTCTAGAATGTTGATGTAAGCAAAGCAAATTGCTAACCAAAAAGCAATGTAATAGTTATGAAATTCCCTGATAACCAGTCAACAAGGTAAGTTGTGTAAATATGGACATGAAGACAAGAAAACAAGGGTGTCACAATAGAACACATCATTACAACTTTTTGGCTAACTTCATTGTGCATACCTGCCTATGATTCATGCCATTAGTTTTCACGCGTTGATCATCAATGAAGACTAGGATATTCCAGATCTGACCTTACCATCAATGCATGTGTAACCCATGACCTCTGTCAGTGGTTAGGGTAGTTTTGGTTGCCAACTCTGTACAGGTTTGTAAACACTAAGCACATTTCAAGGTTTCATGTTTGTCTAGTTGAACCTTCGAAATGTTAAATTGACTTCGAGATGTTTTGACAGCATCAGTGCCAAAGGACATGGAAATTGGTCAAATTCTGGGGAATGGTTCAGGGATTAAAGTATTAGTATCAGTTAGGCTACATGCAGTAGGGCCAACTGCACCTGACATTGTATGGATTCTTGGGGGCTCCATATAATTTAGGGATTTTTTAGAAGAAAATAGATGCAATGGTGTGAATGAGGTCTCAATCCAAAGATTAAGACACGTTTTTCTACAAGGAGAGGAATTAAACATAAACATGAGTAAACATCATTTATTCCTTGGATAGAGGGATGTATTCCTGGTCTTCTTAAATGTTCATTCCGTTACATTTAAAACCCCTTCGTTTTCAGGAAAAAGGGGGGCCATATATCTGAACAATTAAATATGAGCAATACAAATTAGGGCTCGTGGCATCCTTTTTATAACCAATGGGCCCCTTAAAAAAAATGAAAGGACCATTTCTTTATTTCCTTCACGATGCTGCAATTCCGTTTGTGTCAGAAAAAGAGCCTTTTCTTTTTGTTTTGTTTTTGTTTAATATTTTCTTCTCCTTCTTGGCTCTGTTAATTTACTCACAAGCCGACAAGATTCCGGCTATTCTGAATCTTGTCTTGTAGTTCGGTTCTGATTTTCCGGTAGTTTCCCGGGCGACAGTGGATTTTTTGGCATATAATTCCACTAGAATCTGCCATGATTTTGGAATCTTATCCGCGTGTATTTTATACGTTTTGTATTCTATACATATTCTGCCAAATCTGGCGACAGGGCCAGAAACGGTGGCAGAATTAGCAGCAGCGCGGCGGCTAATTTTGGGGTCGTGTATTTTGACTTTGAGACGTGATTTTTTTGAATGATTATTTGATTTGTTAGATAGCGATTTACTTTGTCCTGACGTGCATGCATGACTAAATTATTTCGTTGTACCATTTCGTCAACCAGTTTTTCCTTTGTAAACTGTACTTTTGGTTGACTCCTTTTGCTTTTCTACCTTTTCTTTTTTCGCTATTTTATTTTCTTGACCATTGCACATCCGAACGTGCCATCCTTTTTTTTTCTTTCTTCTTCTCCTAGTGGCGTGGTGGCGTGATGTTGAACCTTGAATTGCAAGAAGACGTTTAGGCTAGGCTATTATTAAACACGAAATGGTAGAAGACATTTTCCCATCTCAACACATTTTAACCTCTGCACTAGTTCCCTATGCGCCTCATAACAAAAATTTTAAGGGTGGCGCTATAGCAGCTCACATATTCCAATGAGATCCTTGTCCTCTGTCGAAGTGAAAGTTCCCAATTTAACTGCTCTTCTCGATTACTCAAAGAATCTATTCCAGGCCTTTAGAAGTTACTATTTTTACTGTGTCCTGGGCATGCATGCAGACAAGGTCAAGGTCATGGTCTCTGATTGTTAACACATCATTTCTATTAGTACATAAGATCCTCAAAACATACAAATTCACTAATTTCTATGTTAAATTCTTTTGAAGCACCTACAAGGATGGAGTCTGATTTGTATAATGAAATGTAGGACCCGAGTATGGCAATGATGGGTTTAGACATGGAGGCAGCCACCCGATTGACATTGAACTCAGCAGATGTATATGTAAATCTAAATGTTTGTGTTGGGGCTTTGCCCCGAGTTTTTGTCTGGGCCTAGACCCCCTTTCCATGTACCGGTCCCATAACTCGATTGGGTTCTCATGAACGTTAAAAACTTTCTTCTTCTTCTTCTTCTAAAAAAACCTAGTCCTTTATAGTGCATTCTTTGCATTATGAAATTAGTTGTTTTGTCTTATCCAAGAGAAGAAGAATATCATTTTTTGCCCCTATGTTTACAACGTCACAGTCTATTTGTCTTTGATTGGATCCACATAGTAAGGGGATCCCCAAAACCCCCCCCCCCCCCAAACGCAAAAAAAAAAGAAAAAAAATTCCCCATTGCAACTCACTCATAGCAAGGTTATATATGCATCATCCACAAAGATGGATACGTAAGTAATGTCTTTTAAAAGCAAAACGAATCAGATAATAGCTTCCCACTTTTCAACATAGTAGATTGCAGCTAGATATGCCTTCAAGGCTTGTGACATGATATCTAAAGGGTGGTTTTCCATGGCAAAACACCTTGAGGTTTTTTTAAGGTAAGGCTTCAAATTGTAGCGTTAGCATGGAAACTTTGCCTTGATCATCTGAGGCTTTTGATATGGTGCTCGCAGAGTTGCCTTGCATGGAATAATCTTTATTGGATATGAACAAGTGAGAAAGCCTTCCACTATGTCTAAACCTTGATATTGTTCAAGAGCAAGTTAAAATAAACCTTGACTTTAACCAAAAGGCAAAAAAGATGCTATCTATAAATAGAAAGACAAGCTTTGAGAAGGGATATCTCCCCGACCACGTTTTAGAATTAGAATTCCAATGTCAGGTACAGATGAGTCATGTGCTGTTGTTTTATATGAGGCGCCTCAACCTATTTCTTCAGTCCAAGATGAAGGTGCCACTGGTCCTACAGCTGTGGTGATGTCGTCAATACAATCTCAAGAACCTTG
>JAANSK020274002.1:0-11428 GCA_011763485.2 Isoetes engelmannii
TCACACTTGGATTTACATGTTTCTTCGTGGCAAAAGGATCAACCAGGATTAGATTTTACAAAAAATAACACAAAAAGTAGTTAACAGAAAAAAATGGTGATCCGGCCTCCAGTAACAGAAAAGTGTTACTGCCCTCCGGTATTACCACTGGAGACGTGGAGGGTTCTGGTTGGACACTGTAAGGAAAAAGTAGTATTATTAAGTGTCGTCCGAAATAAATTCAAATGGATGGTAGTGTACGGCGTTGCAGGGGGGGAGGGGTCCCCGAAGGCGGAATTTGCCGGGCTCCCATAAGTTAACCGGAGATTCCGTCCTCCGGGATCACCATCATTTCCTTTTGAATTTAAAAAAAAAAATAAGATTTGTGGTGATCCCGGACGTTGGTGTCACATTAAACCCTCACCGTTGATTCACCTTAACCAACGTCCGGGATCATCCTACTCCTCTGAGCAGTCCACGCGGTAGAATCTTGGCCATCCATTTCGCACTGTGTCCAACCAGAACATGCCACATGTTCAATGTCTCCAAGAATGATTGACATGATGTGCATTAATGAGTGGTCTAAAAATCTAATTGATTCTGAAATATTCCCTTACACCATGTAAGGGAATGTACCCATACGAATTAACTTTTTGGGAAAAATATAAAGGCGGACTTCCTTTAGAAGAAATCACATTTATGCATGGCTTCCGACCCTTCCTCTTCCTCCAAGTCCTACGATTCCAGCGCCAGCGTCCCAAAAACCGTCCACAGCTCGGACATGGAAGAGGATTCTAACTCCGATTCCTGTTACTCCGATGAATCCGATTCCCCCTTTTCTATGGACCCGAAGAACAAGGTCGAGGTATATGGTGCCACCAAGAAATTCCATATTTCTGTCTCAGCTTCCACCATCAAGGGTTACGCCAAGATGAAAGGCGTAACCCTTGATTCGTTGTTGTATGATTGGGCTATGTCCTGCAGAACCCGGGCGAGAGCCCATGTCGAGATCAGTTACATCGAATTCTATGGCAAATGGGCACTGGTCGTGGTCAGGTATCCTAGATTCCATTGTGAGTACTGCTGAAGATGTTTGGTTGTAGCCGAGATCATTTCATAGTTTCACTTATGTTGTTATGAAGTTCTATCTTGAAGATTGCTGCTTCATTGGAACACTTTTGTCTATTGTTATGTTTTGTTACTTTAAGTTTCCAAAAACTGAAGTTTGGGTATTTCTTCTACACTCCTTTTTGTGGATGATATGCTGGTCGGATCTAGCTGATTCTCTGTGCTAAACAGCAAAAACATTTGGTACTGCTGAACATGGCAGGGCAGAAATCTGTTTTTCTTTGTTTTTGTCTGTTAAGTGCTTCAATCTTTCGATACATTTGAGGCTTGATATCTATATGAAGTTTTTTCTTCTCTTTGCTACTACCATATATCATAAAGTTTCATTATGGAAGTTGTTCTCTGGTCTTGAAAGGAAGAAATTTGGCATCCTTGTCTTGTACATTTGCTGGCTTGCTGAGCTTATTTGGACAAAATTTGTTTAATGCTATTTGCATCTTTTTAGGCATCAAACATGATAATATTTGCTGGTTTATCATTTGGAATCTGTCTTCAATATAACTACTCTTCAAAATGTTGTCTTTCTCCTCTTGGGTTCAAAATGTTTTCTTCTCTTGACTTCTACTTGAAAGATGGATTGATCTTTTTACTTGTTTTCATGGGTGGATATACATGAACATGGTTTGTCCCTGTTTTTTGTATACTCTAAAAATTTCTTCCCTTCCCTTCCTTTCACATCCATGGTTTGTGGATCTTTGTGCCTACTTGCTGCACTAAAAATGAAAAACTACAAGTTAATACACAAAATGCATGCTTCTTCAAAAGTTTGGAAAGTGTATATGCGCTGAAAAAGGTGGTTGAATGCACAAAGAATAAACGGTTGATATTTTGCCCTTAGACACGCATTTTTTGCTTGAAATTGATCATTTCCCAGTTTCACTTATGCTGGCTGTTATGAAGTTCACACAACCATAATGGTAGAAGTTTTTTGGAAACAAAATTCGTGGTGATCCCGGAGGAGGGGATCACCACCACTACGTTTGAGTTTTTGAAATAAAAAAGTTCGTGGTGATCCTTTCCTCCGGAATCACCATGGTGGTGATACCGGATGCAGTTATTGGCCATCACTTTTCAATGGTGATACCGGAGGATGGGAGTCCGGCGGACGGCCAGGATGAGCCGAAACCATGGACGGCCACGATCGGTGCAGTCGCGCGGTGATCACCTCCTCCGGAATCACCAGGGTGGTGATCCCGAATGAGGTTATCACTCGCCACTTTTTAGTGCTGATACCGGAGGACGGGAGGCCGGCGGACGGCCAGGATCGGCCGAAACCACAGACGGCCGCGATCGATGCAGGCGGGCTGACATGTGTCAGTACGGCAAAATGGAGGCCCCCGAAACGGACTCCGTCGAAAAATGAGGGTGATTCCAGAGGCTGGAATTAACACCTCTGGGATCACCAAAACCAGGGTAACATTATCCTCACCCTGTCTTACTCGCTACCAATAATAAAGGAAAAAGACATAATACGACTATCTTCCATTTGGTGACTAGTCCATACAATGAGCTTTTTGGTTCAAGTCTCGCTAAAGACGTTGGCCCCATCAGATATTACTACTAGATGCCTGTCGAAGAAGGTAAGGTTATTGGACTAGCCGAATCTGATAATAAAAAAATGCGTGACCTTAGTTGTACGTCCTCGACCACATATTTGGCACATAAGGCCTCGGCCCCAGGGTTCAAAAAAAGTTGGTTATGTTTTGTCCTATTAAATTTGTCCATGTTTGCATGGACGCAGGCTTGCATGTTATCATAAATGATGTTGACGATTGTGGTGATTTATTATACTGATAGCATTGCAATATGGAAAAAGAACACTAGTCGTCAAATCTACAATTTTACAAGTGACCCTCTTGTACTTTGACATGTATGTACCAGTTTATATTTCAATATATTATTGTGTCTTTGCAATTTCAAATTTCTAATACTAAAGTTTACTTGTAGTGTTGGGATTTTCATTTTTGTTAAATTGGACTTTGTCCTTGTATTTTAGTTTTGAATTGGACATGTCCTACTTAATTTTGGGATATCCTATTGATTTTTATATACCTTAAATTATAAGGAATTTCGAACCCTGCTCGGCCCGCAAAGTCCGATAACCGCCCTATCGGGCTTGTATGCGGGACCAAAATGCTAACTTTTTAGTACCCTCAAGGGGAAAAAGAAGGGGGGGAGAGGGGGAGATGCCAACTTAACCAATACTGATAACTAATTATGAACAGTCCTCCAGTATTGATAACTAGTTATCAATATTCATGTAGTACTGATAATTAGTTATCAACACTCTTCCATGCCTGATAATTAGTTATCAGTACTCGTATAGTATACTGATAACTAGTTATCAGCACTGGAGGAGTACTGATAACTAGTTATGAGCATTGATAACTAGTTATGAGTACTAAGGAGTACTAGCAGTACTCGTCAGTACTCTTCCAATACTGATAACTAGTTATCAGCCTGTACCAGTACTGATAAGCAAAAAAAAAAATGCCTCGGGAGTCCGATAAGGTTAATGATACAGATTTTATAACTACTCTTTGAAGATACCAAATTGAACTCTCCTCTGCAAAGGTTTTTTAATTCAGATGTATGGCTAAATAACTACTTTCTAAAGTCCTTTACTAGTCGAATAGTCTTTTATTGTCTAAAGATTGTGCTTCTTTCAGGTTCAACTATGAAAACTCTCCACTCTTCTTGTTATTTCATTCTTTCATCTCAATTGTCTATCAGTAGAGCAGTTTTTGCACATGGCTTGACTAGTACTCTGAATATCTTCAGCAGAAATCACAATCAACGAATGTTAGATCTCCCTAAAGTTTTCAGTGACGATATAAAAAGAGATAAAGAAGAGCAACAAGGGAAGAGGCTTTTACCTTGGGGGTTTAAGTCATGCCTTGTATGCTAAGATTTCTTAACCTTGGGGGTTTAAGTCATGCCTTGTGTGCTAAGATTTCCTAACAGTAATCAAGCCTAAGGTCTTTCATGAAGCCTAAGGTCTTTCATGGTATATGTGTATGAAATCATATGTTTGCTGATGGCTTTTATTTTTTTGCGATGTTTTGGCATCCAAAGGCTAAGGTTTTTGATAGCATCTAGTTTAAAAACTGGCCGCTACAAGGATCGTGATCAAAACAGCATGATGTGGCGCTCGACTAAAATCAATAACCGCGAACGCAGTTGAATTTTCTATTGCAAATATAAAAAGGGTACCTTCATCAAGTTTCGCTAAACAACTTTTCCTTTCTAAAAAATTCTGGGAGGCCAAATCTCATTTGCTAATGTGGACATTTGCAGGGCTCAATAGAGCATCTACAGCTAGACGCCATGTTTTAGAAAGGAGTAAATGCAATCAGCTACCATTGTGAGATAACACGCAGAAACAACGATTTTTTGTATAGAATTTCTGAAAAAAATACAGGACAAGTCTTCACATTGAAAGAGTGGATATCTTGAATTTTTCCCACGGCAAAAAAGAACCTAAAATATGCATTGAGCCAAACCCGTTGGCACCGAATTTACAAGATGGTAGCTCAGAAAGAAACAGATTGAAAAACAGCCCGGCTTGGCACAGAAGTTACAAGATGGTAGCTCAGAAAGAAACAGGTTGAAGAACAGCCCCACCTTCTGCCTAAGTTGCTAGCAAAAACTGCCTCAAAGCTACAATTTTATTGCCCACTCCATCTGATCTCTTACTCTTCCATTACATCATCATTGTCCAAATCCACCAACTTCATCTTCTTTACACTTGATTGCTGTGTCTTATTAGATGGAACCTGTATGAGTATGTCAGATTTGACCCCAGTGGCTGCATTTACAAGCCCTCCATTTTTCACTACAGTGTACTGCAACTCCTTTCCCCCTTGTTTTGCATCAATATATACAGTACAGTTTTCATCAATTTCCTCCGCAATAAGCATTTTGGAAAGTTGTGTTACAACTTTCCTCTCCAACCAACGCCTCAATGGTCGGGCACCATAAACCTGCAAACAGTGATTAATTGGGCTATAATAAAAAATCGTGTTAAGAAACTTTAAGCTATGCAACAAACAATGAAGACCACACTTACCGGATCATACGCTTCAGCAAGAACTAAATCAAGGGCTGCATCTGTCACAGCAAGAGCAATTCCCCGTTCACCTAGGCGCACCGCAACATCATGCATTTGCAGCCGGGCTATCTTCCTCAACTGCTCATGAGACAAAGGGTGAAATACAACAATCTCATCTAAGCGATTAAGCAATTCAGGTCTGAAACTTCTTCGCACCTGTCAAAAAATGATGGTTAATGAATGCAAATGCAAAAGGCAAGAAAACAAATAGTAGGGACAAGAAGAAACATACTTCAAGCATGACTTTGTTTTTGGCATCTGCCATTGTGCTTTGACCAAGCAAAGCTGATAACAAATGTTCTGCTCCAAGATTTGACGTCAAAATTATCACGCAGTTTGAGAAGTTGACTGTTCTCCCTTGACCATCGGTAAGTCTCCCTTCATCTAAAACTTGAAGAAAGGTGTTGAACACGGCACTATGTGCCTTCTCAATTTCATCAAAGAGCACTACACTATATGGACGTCTTCGTACAGCTTCAGTCAACTGCCCACCTTCCTCATGACCAACATATCTGCAATAAAAACAAATAAATAACTAAAGCATCTAAATAAACTTCAGCTGCAAATTAAGCAAATCTCAAACAACTTCAAAACAAATGGCGCGCTAGAAGCTTACCCAGGGGGAGCACCAATCAATCTTGCAACAGAATGTTGTTCCATATACTCTGACATATCAATCCGCACAAGTTGTTTATCATCATCAAATAGTTGCTCTGCTAACGCCTTCGCTAACTCTGTTTTACCAACACCAGTTGGACCAAGAAAGAGAAAAGATCCTACAGGCTGTGTCTCACGACCTAATCCTGCCCTAGACCGAAGCACTGCTTCTGCCACTGCTTCAACTGCTTCATTTTGGCCAACGACACGCTTATGTAGGCGTTCTGCAAGGCCCATTAACCGTTGTTTTTCATTTTGACCAAGCCTAGTAACAGGAATGCCAGTCCAACGGCTAACCACCTACAAATTGATGTACACAAATAGTTCAGCAAAAACTTCAGCTGACATCTAATCATCATTGCATCATACTAAGAGTTTTAACTAAATATTTATACTGATTGAGGTCACTTCTTTTCTGATTGAGGTCAGTTCAGCAAAAAATTCAGCTGACATCTAATCATCACAACATCACACTAAGCAAAAAATTCAGCTGACATCTAATCATCCCAACATCATACTAATAACTACCTATTTATATTGATTGAGGTCAGTTCTGATTGAGGTCAGTTCAGCAAAAAATTCAGCTGACATCTAATCATCACAACATCATACTAAGAGGTTAACTACCTATTTATGCTGATTGAGGTCAGTTCTCTAATCATCACAACATCATACTAAGAGGTTAACTACCTATTTATGCTGATTGAGGTCAGTTCAGCAAAAAATTTCAGTGACATCTTATCATCACAACATCATACTAAGAGGTTAACTACCTATTTATACTAATTGAGGTCAGTTCTGATTGAGGTCAGTTCTGCAGTACAATATGCTAACATGGCAACATGTAAAATAGTCCTTTGTTATGATCTATGTTATTAGATGTTCTTCTTAATGGTACTGTTTACAAACATTATATGTCCCATTTGAAATCTTTTATTAACATATAAGATATCCACATGATTTCCGGTGCTTACCTCAGCAATTTGATCTGGTCCAACAGTCTCTGTGAGCATGGTACTTTCATCAGTCTCAGACTCAAACTTCTTAATGGCTTGGTCGATTTCTTGTAGTGCTCCATAACGTATGTCTGCTGCTCGAGCAAGATCCATTCTCCTCTCAGCCTCCTGCAAATTAACTTGCAGTTCCTCTCGTTTTTGCTTTAGACGCCGGATCTCATCCACTCTTTGCTTCTCTCTTTGATACTTCATCTTCAACGGTTGTAACTTGTCTCTTAGATCATCTAGCTCTTGCCGAACCTGTTTATGAGCTAGATTATTAAACCCTTCTCTACCAAAACATAAAAAACTTAATTGTGTTTTAAATCAGATATACCTCTACAAGTCTGGCTTTGCTAGCCTTGTCCTTTTCTTTTTCTAATGCGTGTACCTCGACTTCAAGTTGAATACGTCTACGTTCCAAATTGTCAATCTCTTCAGGTTGACTATCTAGTTGTACTCTAACATTAGCACAAGCTTCATCAACAAGATCAATTGCTTTATCTGGTAGAAAACGACCTGCAAAAAACAGAAAAGAAGTTTAAAATCATATCCAATAAGGAAAACCCTCCCATAATGTGCATCCTCCCATAACGTGCAGGATTACAAAATGTGCAGTCTTACACACCCGTAATGTATCTACTAGAAAGTTGGGCTGCAACAACAAGAGCACGATCCATTATTCTCACTCCATGATGCCCCTCGTACTTTTCTTTCAACCCTCGCAAAATGCTTATTGTATCTGGAATGCTTGGTTCCGCAACATAAACCTGCACACCACAACAGTAATCAACAACTTAGATTATGAAACAGGCATCCTCAAGTAAACGGGCATTTGAAATTTATTAGAGTATTACAACAAACCTGCTGGAAGCGACGCTCAAATGCTGCATCTTTCTCTACATATTTTCGATATTCTTCCAGTGTGGTTGCGCCAATACACCTTAACTGGCCTCTTGCAAGCATAGGCTTGAACAGATTTGCAGCATCCATGGATCCTTCTGTCCGACCTGAGAGAGAAAGTTGACGAATATGACTTGCAATCAGTTTCAGCAATAAGAACGAAAAACATGCAATACCAAAAAGAAAAGAGAGAGATATATTTTAGCAATAAGAACGAAAAACATGCAATACCAAAAAGAAAAGAGAGAGATATATTTTTTTTTCTTTGAAGGACAAAGGAAAAAAGAGATATTTACCTGCTCCAAGAACAAGATGGATCTCATCAATAAACAATATAACTTTGCCTTCGGCATCTTCCACTTCTTTCAACACAGCCTTCAGCCGTTCCTCAAATTCACCCCTATACTTAGCTCCAGCAATTAGGGCTCCCATGTCAAGTGCTATAACTCGGACGTCCATAAGATTGCTAATAATGAAAAAAATAATAATATAAGATGAAACACAAATGAAAAAATTTTGCACATGCATTTGAGAAAGACAAAACACGTACCTAGGTACATCTCCTCGAACAATTCTCTGCGCTAAGCCCTCAACCACAGCCGTCTTTCCAACACCAGGTTCACCAATTAGGACGGGATTATTTTTTGTTCTACGTGATAATATCCGAACAACCCTTCTAATTTCATCATCCCTTCCAATAACAGGATCCAACTTCCCTGCTTGTTCCACCAAATCTCTCCCATACTTCTTCAATGCATCAAAATTAGTATCCCCTGTTGCATTTTCTACCTTTCCAGTACCTCTAAGCTTCTCAAGAACAGATTTAACCTTAGCCACGTTAAGGCCAGCCTCTTTAAAACAATCACCAATCTGAGAATCTTCCAACACCGCCAAAATCAATTGATCAACACCAAGATAAGAATCCCCTTTGCTTTTCTGTGCACTTTGAGCCCTTCTAATTACCTTAATAAGGGCAGTATTTGCAGGAACTTCATCTGGAGCTGGAGACTGAGATGGGAGCTTTTTCAAGTATCGATTGAGAACCCTTTCAAGCGAATTGACAGCATCGTCATTACCCGCTGCAGTGGTTACTGCCTGCCTGAGAAGACCATCATCAGAAAGCAAGGCTATGGCAAGGTGCAAAGGAGTATATTGTGCATGTCCATTTGAAACTGCAAGCTCCTGCCCTGCTGCAAGAGATTCATTGGTCTTGTGGGTAAAGCGCTCAGGATTCATAGCTTCAATTGCTCAAAATTTATGATTAGACTGCTATTTAGGCTGAAGTTCAAGCGAAAGTAATGCCGATTCAAGAACCACAAAATCTGAAATTCAATAACTGTACTGCCGATTCACGAATCAAAAACCTAAAATTCAAAAAAGTGTAGCAAATGCTAAGAAGCAAAATCAATGCCGATAATGTGATGGGCGTGCCGATAATCTGATAGGGTGCTTGTATGTTTTTAGATATTTGAACTGCAATTCTGCTTCCTGAACCATCTCGATAATTCTTGAAACAAAGGATCTCGCTGCTTCCAGAACATTCAGGAGGACATTTGGCAAACAAATAACACACTACGTGGCAACCTCTTTTGGTTTGGTAATTGAAGGAAAAGAATTTGGAACATATATATAAAACTAACAATAATTATTCGAATAATAAAAATTGACTTTATCAGTGACATGCGGGGTCAAATTATATTTCCACGTCATTTTTTCCTCCCCTTAGATCAACACTGTCATTAGTAGCATTTTATATGGAATTAATAAATTGCACTCTTAATGGTTCAAATTTTATAGGAGTCGTTGATCCACTGGATATCTGCCATTTAATACCAGATCAACGGCCCTTGTTTTTTTTAACAGATTTTAATTCGCCGCTTCCAAAGGTCCAGATTGAAAATATCCAACCATGGAAATTACCAGCTCCTTGACCATCGCAGGTGAGAAAA
Organism: Isoetes engelmannii; assembly: GCA_011763485.2. Taxonomy (NCBI): domain Eukaryota; kingdom Viridiplantae; phylum Streptophyta; class Lycopodiopsida; order Isoetales; family Isoetaceae; genus Isoetes; species Isoetes engelmannii. Next base: position 9,723 of record JAANSK020274002.1, read on the forward strand.
AAAAATCTGCACACCATTCCGGCAGCGTGAGCATCCCCCTGCCTACAACTCCACCCGAATCAAACCTCCACTCATCCCAATTCAACCTGGAACACCCAAATCTGCCCAGGTCCAGGATCATCTCCATGGCAGCCTCACGCACCTGCAGAAGCTACAAAACTACAAAGGGCTGGAGGAATCGAACCTCCAGGCCCAAACGGTCTCACCAGAAGCCCACAAACCAGGTCGCTGCCAGACCCCTGTACAAGCAACAAATCATAAACACAGAATAAAAGGCCCCAACCCGTAGAAGCCTAGCGTGGATGAAGGAACCAAGGCTCCAGGGCTGCAGGACCTAAGAAGTGGTTACCTAGAAGCCAGAAGCATCGCGCAGGCTGGCTTCATAGGGATCTACCTGTCTGTTGCCTTTGGCATACACAAGTCCACCGCTGCTCTGCACAAATGTGAAAAGGATTCTACAAATAGAAATGACCATCTGTTCTTATCCACACACCACCAAAACACACAGAAATAGGAATTCGACCAAGAAGCTGGCCAAACAAGGCCAGAACTACGGTTTTTTATACAATACAAAACACAAATCATAGTCCTAACCATTGCGTGAAGCTGCTCCCGCAATACAAAATGCAATTGCAGAACTTACTAGCATCTTCCACTATTCTAGTTCTTTTGATTTCTCTTAATGGGTGGCTATAAGAAGGCTTCAAGAAGAAATTGGCTATAACACGACATCGCACACTTCTTGGGTGTCAATGGCATCACCTATTTTCAATTGCGCTAGGATAAGCAAAGTCTAATCGCCAAGCCAGATGCTATACTAGTAAGCAGTCATGGCATTAAGATATGAACATGAGTCCATTCATGGCCACCAACAGTCTCGAAGTATAATCCTCCATATCTAAGTATTGAAGGATATATGGAAGCAATAGAATCGAGGAGTTGGAGGATTGATAGCCTGTTTGAAATGACTTGTGATAAGGAAATGAAAAGTTAAGCAAGTTATCTGTAAGTGAGTGTGTGTTAATGCCTGGCGACATCACTATGATCTTCGCGTATCTACAGTATGCTCGCTTTGCCTTTTAGATGTTGAGACTCTTGAGCATCCTTGATCATTGTCTTTTTGCCTGTCTAGAAGTTCAATTGGCACAGTCCTGGATACAATGTCCATTTAACAGTGTACTGGATAGCCAATGCATCTCTTGGCTTCCTATCTAGATGCATGGCCTCCAGCTAGGCAGAAAGCATTCTATCTTGGCTCTGATTGACTCCTGTGGTCAATCTGAGAGCGTCATGGGTAAAACTATGTTGATGGGTTGCAAATAAATGCAAGGCCAGCACCCAGCACCAACACCCTTCATCTATTTATCCCACTCTATTTTTCTCCCCATCACTTCATTTAGCCCTTACCTTTCGAATTTGTATTTTGCAACTGTTCTTCCCCACCCCAGCCAAAAACCCCTCGAAGAAAGCTAGCAAAATTCTACATTCTACTCCAGCAATCTGAAAAACGGACACATTATGGGCAAGAAGGTGATTGGTCCTTTGATACGTGTACTAGTTGTTGTGACGTTCCCCGTAAGTATACGGGTATAAATACCGTATCATACGTGACACGTCACCGACCTACGGCCCAAGAGGTACTTGTTATGTTAACATGTTAGTCTAACTTGATATGTTAACATTAACATTGAACTAACATGTTGGAT
>JAANSK020274013.1:0-11428 GCA_011763485.2 Isoetes engelmannii
ATAATACTCCCAAAAAACGTATAAAACATGAAAAATACGTTTTTTTGGAAAAAAACGTATAGAATTCTAGCAAAAAATGTACAGAACCTATCCCTGATTCAAACCAAGACGTCCAATTCTGGCGATGCCTCAATACAAAGCGTCCCAAATCTGTTACACAATGGTATAATAAGCAAATATGAAACCAGAAATTGTCCCGCATTTCTTGTACTTTGTCTGACGAAACGGACACAAAGAAAGAAGCTTAAAAGCTCAAGAACAACATCAAAGAGAAAACTAGTTTAAGAACAGTATATCCATTCCAGACTGATTCTTGACCATTCTGCCAAAACAAAGAAACAAAGAAACGAGTATGTCAAAGAACAGTATGAAAGAAAGGAAAGAAAGCAAGGGCAACATTTAAAAAAAGCAAAGAAACACAAAAAGAAAGGAAAGGAATCCTCCTCTTTGGGTCCGAGAATTCGAACCTCCAGGCCTTGAAGGCCTCACCAGAGCTCTTCAAATTGCATGCAACTACTGCCACGTCGGAAAGATTCGGGGCGACAAAAACCCAGATGATGATCTAAGAAACATAACAAAAAAAATCCTAGCGAAGAAACAGAGCACCAATGGTGTCAAGGCAAGGCCAAAAGCCCTCTTTGAACTGGATTCACGCATCTGATGAGGCCAATCTCCAAGAAAAAGGTAGGGTAACATATGTTTAAAATGCTAGTTGTAATTTATTCTACTACTTTGGAGCATTCAAATCCACAACCACCTCTAAGGTCTGCCGAGGCACTTCGCATCGATGTTATGGTTCAGATTGATGAAGAGGTGCCATACCAGTTACTTCCCATAAGAGTTACGCAGTACATAGAGCACATATGGATGCACAAACCCAGGAAGGTATGCAAAATAGCATACAAGGACCAGGATTAGATCAGGCGGAACAAGTCAGAGGCCTAAACCCAAGAACTCAAGAACTGCACAAAAGAAAAGGATGAGCAAGAAAAACTCCGCTCTCGGCGCCCGAACTCCGCCCCAAATCTATCGCGATGATCTGTCGGCATGAAGCGCAGGCTTGTCTGCCAGAGGAACGCTGGCATGTGCGCAACACTCCCCTTCAATTTTCGAACCATTGCAGCAGCAGTTTATAGATGACACAAACAAAGCAATGGGAAATAGAAAGAAACCAATAGTTTACAAACGACACAAACAAAGCAATGGGAAATAGAAAGAAACCAACGACACAAACAAAGCAATGGGAATTAGAAAGAAACCAAGGACACGTCAACAAGCTGCTCAAAAAATCAGAAATATACGATTTCGTCTACATTACACACAAACCATCTTACTCCAAACCATGGACCCCCAATACGTAAACGACAGTTAGGCGCGATCCTACCCTCGCGCCTTGCCACGTGGCATTTTTTACACAACTTTCTTTTCCAGGATTTTCATTTACTAACATTCTTGTTTTTTTAGGACACATTCTTGATTGGGCCGTCGGATGGATGACACGTGGCACAGGATCGACGCCTAACCGTCGTCCACGTTATAGGGAAGTCTTTTTACAGGACTTCCCTGTTTCCACAGCAGGAAAGTCCTGTAAAAGGACTTTCCTATATACAAAACTCAATAAGGGATGTTTATGAATTTAACATATCTGCAATCCATTGTACCACAATACCTAGTTTATCTTTGAGGGAAGGATTTTCTCTCCTATGTCCATAAAGACCATTCAGCATTCACCAAAGGGAGACTCTAGGGACTGGTTGAAAACCCATATTAAGAACAAACTACTGTTATTATACATGATGAAGAAGATCGTAAACAAACTCGTTTTGCTGCTTTTGATATTCTTTTCATACATTTGCATATGAAGACTCTTCGTGACGGACCGTCACGCAAAACCTGGTAAATCGCTGGCATATTGAGCGCAGATGGACATGTTTATACATCATATATGATGCCTCTGCTACATCTGAGATATAACTATAATACAGTTCATAAAGCACAGAAACTTCTTCACTCTTTCCTTCTGGCCTAAGCAGGACTGCCTGTCTCTCTGTTTACCAAGGCCGAAGAAATCTAAAAGCGGTGCAGATGATAACTCTGATCCAGAACACTCACTAAATCGATGGAAGTAGCTGATGTCCAATGTAGATATAATAAATATAATAACTCTTGCCACTGTGCAAAAATACTGTGGCCACTGTGCAGAGACTGTAATTTGTAAACAGGCTTGAGAACATGGTCCGTCTTCAAATCACTTCCAATAAAGATTGCTGAATTTTCCTAAAGTATGGAACAGCTATGATAGGTAAATCCCACTTAGATACAGATCTTTGCACTTACGTTAGGTAATTTAATAGGCGTAAGCTAGCCTTTTGCCAATGCATGTGATGAACAAGAGCGTCACCTCTGATTTTCATCCCTGGACCTTGTTGCTTTGGCTGATTTCCCCAGTTGTGGATCAGGGGCAGTAGTTTTTTCTGCACAAGAAGTGTCTCTCTTCTCTGAAGTTGTTCCTAGCATCATACAGCCTCCACTTACTGCAAGTGGCACTTCGGGGCGCCTCTTGTCTCCACTTGAACCAGAGACTCCTACTGTCTTAGCATTTGTTGTGGAAATAGCAGTGGCCAGAGAAATAGGCATCAAACATAAGCCTTTGCTTTGCAGATACTGCATGGCTGAACCCATGTCTTCTTCCATTAGCCTGGCAACTTGACGTTCTGTCAATGAAATGCCTTCTTGTTGTATAGATCCCATTGCGCCGCTGTTTCTTCCCAAGCTTGCCAAAAGCCCGTGAGGACCCTGAATACAAGCCTTTTAGTTAAGCTTTAAGTATCCTGAAACTTGGAAACAAACAGCACTCTGCATTTTAGTAGTAGAATGCCGAGATCTACCTCTGCCGGAAGGTCCGCAACGAAGGGTGCAACAGCCCCTGCTCCACCCAAGCGACTCATACTCAGAACCTACAAAATTAAGAGAAACTTACTTTGATAAATTACAATGCAGAGAGCCTTTAAGATAGTTGTATCTAGATAAGAACTAACCTTAACTTGGAGCTGCAAAAATTTGACATAGTCAATGATTTCATCCAGCATGGAGGCTTTATCAGTCTGCAGATGATAAAGAAGGTCAGGCCTTGTATATTGGTGGATCCCAATAAAATAACTAGGAAAGCAATCCAATGCACACGCATATCCAAAAGAAAGTAACTACTTTCGAGGTTTGAATGCATGCCATAGCTCAAAGCTGAAACTCTAATTAAAGGCAAAGCTTCTGATGCTAAAAGAACCTGCAATGGTTTCTTGTAAAAGAAAGAGACAATTATGAAGAAACAAGCACCGAGTCTCGGATACCAATCTAAGATCATGAAAATTGAAGCATGATATTGGGTAGTTTGTACTACCTTATTTGCATTTGGAACCAGTTCTTGCAGAGCCTTCATCCGTTCTGCAATTCTCTCTCTTCGAAGCTGTAACCATCAACATTAATATATTATAAAGGGGATCGGATAAACTACTTGTTCATTAGATCGAACTTTCACACTCACTCGTTCTGCTATACTGTGGGGATCAGTAGCTTGTCCCCGGCGAGCGCGAACACGAGGTCTTACAGTTCCGGAGCTTATGTTGGTTGGTTGGGCAGCAGCAGGTGCATAAGAAGGTGCTAAAAGGCCTTGCCCTGACTGCAATTCACTGTCTCAGTTTTATAATCCCCAAGGAAAGTAAGAACTCTGCTTTATAACTTTTTTTTTGTTATACCTGCTGCTTAGCAGACTGTGTCGGGCCAGTTTGAGATGTACCGTAAGAGTACATATTAGCCGGAGTTGCATCTCGACTCTGCAAAACAACACGTTAAGTAGCCATGCTAGACAAAGGAAGAAAGATGAAATTTTATGTTGTGGGTGAGAAAAAGAATTAACCAGGCCAAATGAAGATATCTTAAAGGAAATGCAGAAGGCAAATTGGATGTGGAGAAGAAACAAGAGAGAGTGGACCATGGTCGAAGGAACTAAGTAGATCAAAAGATATGAAAAGCTTGCAACTATACTTACAGAATAAGGATATACTTACAGAATAAGGAAGACGATGATCTTTACTAGCATCAGGTTCCTCGTCTCTAAACCGTTTGCCAAGCAAATGGGATTCGTTATGTTGGGAAAGACCGGCAAAAGAGGCGCATTGTCCGAGACTGAGAGGAATGGAAGGAGCAGGAGCATTTCCGGCGTATAGTTGACGCCAAGAGGGATTTTCTAGACCTGGGGACCCTTCACTTGGGCTGCTACCACCGGAACCAGACCTTACCACTGTCATAATACTAGGTAAAGAAGCATCGGCTGCACAGCTTGATATGACATGCAAAGATCCACCCGGCCCTGCATCTTCCGGGATTCCTTGCAATGGAGGTAACCTCATGGATGGGTCGGATTCAGAATTCAATTGCAAGCTTGAATTTCCTAACCCAGGAATCCTGCAAGTTGCTGATACTGTCGGCAGGCCTATCTCATTTGGGTCCGGCGGAAACTGGGAAACTAATATACTATTTTCTCCAGAAAATTTATCCCCTGATACAGAACCATCGTTTCCTGCATGACCCATTAGGGAAGATTTGAATAACTTTGAACCTTGAGAAAAAGAGTCTGCATTCAACCCAGTTGCTGGATTGATGCCTCCGCCATATTCCCACTGATTTCTTACTGTTGCAACATCTGACCAGGATGAGATTGATAGCATATTTTCCAGGAAATCGTCCATCATTTGGTGGGTTTGATCGTTCTGGCCGAACAGAAAAGGCTGGCTCTGGTGATGGTGCAGCAGATCATCTTGTTGAAAACTGCTTTGGGCGTTGAGGACTCCAGACATATCTGAAGCAATCAGAGTGCTGGTGCTAATTGTTGTCGTCCTCGAGTTAGAAATATCAGTGTCTTTATGGCTGCTTTCACGCGTTGATGCTGGCTGCATTGCTAGATAACACAATGCAAATCACTTTCGAGCAAAAATGGAACCCAATTGACCAAATCATGGATCTCATACAAAGTTCCAACTCATAAGTTTGGATCAAGGCTCTTTTGGGTATGGGATTGCAACAAAATTAGGCCAATCCCATCAATGTCATGCTTGATCTTGCTGTATGAACCAAAACCAGCATTTGAATTGTCTCCTCAGCCAGAAAAGGATATCAGACTGTTTGCACTGTGGGAAACAGCCGTCTACAACCACTACCAAAATGGGGTCACCTCACTTGCTTGATTCTGTCAAGCCCAGGAAAATGCAGCTTCAAAAAGCTAGCGAAAACGACTACTTTACACTGGGATCGGATCTATATAATTGATCACAAAATTGCACTCTACGTTTCGTCGCACAGGAGATCTGTGCAATCAATGAATTATGCAGCGTTTTACTTGAACTCCAGTAGAAGTGCTGATAAGAAGTAAGACAAATGCCACAAATTCAGAACTGCATTCAAGCAACTGAGGTTGGTACAAGGCTTCAAGGAAAGCAAGGTAAAGAATATGGAGACCAAAGCCTTGCACCTGCACTTGACATGTTAAATTTACATGCTGCTCACGCGCTCTATGCTTAGGCAAATGTACTTGCTACTGTGTTAACTGAAAATAGAGGACTGCAAAGAAATCAGGCACTGTTACTCGAAACCAGACGCTGTTTCTTAACTTCTCAAAACTCTGAACTGAACTGTGTCAAACAGTGGCAAGAGCTGAAACAAAGAATCAGGCCTAGAGGCAAGAGCTGAAACAAAGAATGAATCAGGCCTAGAGGAAGTATATGGCAAAAACAAAGAGGGTATATATTCAGTCCCCACAAAAAGGCATGCTCTATTTTCTAGTGCGACAGGGAAAAAGTAGCATGGCCCACAAGAGGTATCACATCTTGCGTGTGGGTACCCAAGATCCAGAGACAGATAGCTCGCAAGGATTAAAAGCAATTCTGAATGCTGAGTTACTTTTACAAAGGTATTTTTTTTTGCTGCAAGCATACAGGCACACAGCAGCACTAAGTATGAAAAGATACAAGATTGTCGTTTTCTTTAACCTTTCCACTGCAGGCATTATATCTAGCACCAGGTGTAAAATCAGTGCATTGACAGTTGAAATAGTTAATTGCATTTACTACAGCAGATCTTCGAGTAAGCGGTTCATGTGCCGACGATTTTTTACTGCATATAGAAATGGCAAGGTATCTTCTGTCAAATTGCCTTTAATTCAAGCAAGTGGTACTCTGATTATGAGAGAAAGATATACTTGCAAATTGCAATGTCAATTTGTCATAAATCTGCAATCTCAACCATAAATTTGTTTGAACAAGGCTCATTATTTGGTTTAGTCTTGTCGTTAACCAGCTTATTCTCTGCAACTCTAACTCATAATCAGGGTTAGTTCGCAATCTTAATGCAATCTGGATTAGCATATCGAATCGACTCATAATCTGGTTTAGTCTTGTGGTTAACCAGCTTATTATCTGCACTCTAACTCATAATCAGGTTTAGTTCACAATCTTAATGTAATCTGGATTAGCATGTCAAACCGAGTAATCTGGTTTAGTCTTGTAGTTAACCAGCTTATTATCTGCAATCTAACTCATAATCAGGTTTAGTTCGCAACCTTAATGTAATCTGGATTAGCATGTTGAACCGAGTCATAATCTGGTTTAGTCTTGTAGATAACAAGCTTTATTATCTGCAGTTTCTAACCCATAATGAGGCTTAGTTCTCATTCATCATATTATGTTAAATTTTGTTTTCATATCCTGTATTATGATCTGGTTTTGATACCCTTAATGAGATGGTTATCATTCTGAAGTAAATATATTTAATCTGTATAATGAGAACTATCTTGGAGTCTGCATTAGCAATGTTTTAAAATATCTCTGGTAAATGTAGTTCCTTCTGATTACCTGGCTGGCAAAGTGAATGTTGAAGGTTTATAGAAACAAAGCACAATGTGGGTGTGATTATAACAATAACCATGCTCAGTATTGATCCAGAACATGCTACAGTGGTGAAGCTCTGTAAATGGCAGATATATACCCTGATACCAAGCTGTTTCAACAGATCTCCTCCATAGCAGTCCAAGAAGAGCACGAGTGTTCCTGCTCCACCAGCCATGGAACTGGATGACCAGAAAAACAACAGCCAAAACGGGAAGTCAGAAACCGGGCTGCAGCGTTCTGCTGCCTGCAAATATGTCAGAAACATATGCAGCTCTACAGAAGAAGCATGAACTGAATGGCCACCTGAGGAAGAGGCAGAGAATGTGATGCGGCAAATGGATCTGTAAAGTTTACGCTTTTTTAGTGTTTTCTACATTATTTTAGTGATTTTTACATTTCCTCGTGACAGGCAAGGTCCCAGCAAGGTAAACTACAATTTGAAAAATGTGTGGACGGCATGGATGGATCTAAGCATTACGGCAGAGAGGACAGGTTTGCCGGCTGAAGAATTAACAAAAGGAGCAGGATAAATTTTACTTGTTCTACTGTTTGGATGGGTACCTTCTGCTGCATGCGCTGGGATTATATTTTGTGCGTCGAAAATCCACCATGCTGACGCTGTAATGGGATCCACCATAGCCGCGCTACGGCGGGTCCTCCTTGCCCCCCTCCCGTTCCGTCTGCTGCGCCATCGCTGCCAACACTGCATTCTTCCGGCGTGCCCACATCTTCTCTCTTGACCTAAAATCTAATTCCCTCTTCTTTATTCCTTAGCCCCTCAAATGTCTATTTTATTATTTCTTTCAAGAGCCTTTCTCTCTTTTGGTTTATTTATTGATTTTATACCTTAGACTTCTATGTTGTGCGTGCATGTGTTTTAGAGAAATTACTAAACAACAATGTTAAAACTATCTATACAATGTCTCTTGTGCATCCGACCTTGAGTTTCTAGCTAGCTTCCAAATACGCCTCGTTTTCTTCTTCAATGGCCTCGATCTAACCACCTCGACCACAAAATACTATCGAGTGCAACCCCAGCCCCACGACATGTCTCCGCATCAACATCGATCCCAGACAAATTTACTAAGATATAGAATTAGGACAGCAAATTCTACTTGCATCTGTTGACCTTCTCCAACTCCTGTTACGTGGCCCATTTCTGAACATTCACCATGCGACGTTGATGGTTTAATATATCCTTGCTTTCATAGACTAAACTTCCACATTTCGCATGTACGAATTGTTTCAGTACCTTATTCCTTTCAAGTTCCCTCCACAGTCTCGAATTTACTTCCACCCGCACTTGTGCAACTTGTTCCCGATACCTTATTCCTTTCCATTTCCCTTCATATCATTGATTACTTCCAACCTGGTCCAACAACTTCTTGCTACTTGTTCAAGTTGATGCCAAATGTGGATAGGTACTACGTCGTGAGTCTTATTATGTGTGTGTATATATGTTGGAGTTTGTGTCTGGATTTAGCTCTAATTCTCCCTAGCATATCTGATTTCATCAACACTTTCATGATTACCCCTTCTACCTTAATCTTTACTGCCCTATTGCAACTTGCATGTTTAGAACAGACGCTAATAGGATTAGCTTATTTCATTCATCAACATGGTGGCCACCGTTTTTAAGTCCAATTTGTCACGAGAGCACTAAAGATCACGATAACATATACAGATTTGAGAACAAGTTGTCTGACATGCGCATTATTGTGCATTCTGAAACCTAATATATTTCTGGTTACATGTAATCCTAGTTTGTAAGTTCTTATCTAACTACTTTACTTAGTTCCTGAGCAGCATTGAAATGGTAATAACTCATATTTGCCATGAAAATGTATTTTCAACTAAGAGTTTGATTTCTATTCTAGTTTTTATCCCAAATTAAGGCTAGCGTGTGCATACATGACACCTTCTTTAAGATTTAATTGTAGATGTCGAAGCCTGTTAACAGCAAGCTGCTTGAAGATCATATTGGTACTTTATAAAATATTTGCATGCTTTAGTGCACGTCGAACACACGCACACATGCACAGTTTTGACTTGATATGACCTAGTCAATCTATTTAACATATTGGCACCGCCTTGCTTAGCACAAGCTATCATGCTAATATTGTACTTGCATAAAAGTCTTAATCACTACTAACCTTAATCTAGCCTACTACTAGGTAGCAATAACTAACTATCATATCAACCTATGCAAATGCATTTAATTCTAATCCTCTATCTTAAACTCGTACTTCACTACCCTAAGCCTAAAAAGCTTGTTTATTCCATTATAGTAATGCCTTCAATGTAACGTGTCAGTGAAGGAAATAATGAATGTTCATGCTAATTTATCTGTTGTATTAACCTAAGGATGGCAGACTAATTATCTGAGAACCTAACCTTTGGTTGTAACACAAGGCACCTAAATTTAGAACACTACATGGTTTTTCCCATGGTTATGACCAGAAAACCAGTCTACAAAAGCAATGTGTCTTTGTGGGTTCATTTCATTAACCGTATGTGGCTAAACTACTTGATTTTCTTGTAAGATTTGTTAAGGTGGTATTATGGCATGGTCATTGCAAATGGCTTATTTGTATTGTTTCTCAAAGTGGTAATATATGTTGGTAAATAGATGTGATGTATTATAGTGTTCTAATTTAAGGGTATGGTTTGTCCATGTGGAATAACATCATGGTTGTGAATATGGTTTAATGTAGTGCTCTATTCATGTTAATTAATAATGTGGTTTGTTATTGTAGTAAACTAGCATGGCTAGTTTTCATGGTAAGTGCATACGGTTCATAAGGTGTTATATGCAATAAATGGCGATTATTTAATCGATCAAAATGTTTATGTTATTATATTTTGCACTATTATTGAATCTGCATAGTTTTGTAACGCAGTAGGTTCATGGTTATCATTTAAAAACCAATAACGGTATGTAGTGTAAAGCATTTCAAGTTATCAAACTAGAACTATTAGGGCTTGTGGATGATTTCTTATGTATTATAGCACACATTAGTAACAAAAATTGCATCATGAACCATTCAAAAAATTAGTAAAATTAAAAATTTAGGAGCTATCATTAATATGGGTGGCTGTAATAAATGTTCTCAACTGTCCCAAATTCGCCTGGGCACTTTTTCCAAAATTAGTCCCAGACCACCTTTTCTTGAACCACCTGACGTATTTTGACCTTCCGACCGATTCACGGCCTGGCTTCTGCATTAGAACTCATGGCACGCACCAAGGGCACGGTGTAAGGAGAATTATAGGGGACTGAGGATCGACGCCCGTGCAGTAGCGGGGCAAAAGGAAGTTCCGGCAGAAAAGCTGTCGGGAAGGGAGGAGGGTCCGAGTACACTACCAGAGCCATCAGACTCCTCCGATAGCTCGTACGAGGACATGGATGGCTCCAACAATTCTAGCTCGTCGGGATCCTACGATTCGGACCAGACAGAAGTCGTGGGGTCAGGGTCCGAGGGAGAGCAACAACAACTGGGCCCTAACAAAATCAAAAGGAAGAAGAAGGGCAAGCGAGTAGCAACGAAAAGCTCCCAGAAGGAAGCCTATGGAGAGACCGACGACAAGAAAGTTAGGGAGGATTTGGAAGAAGGAGGAAGCCGGCCGGGGTGGGAATTGGAGGGAGGCGGGAAGAGGAAGAAGCAGAGCCACGGGAAGAACAAAAGGAAGAACTGGAGGCGACACGACTCCCGTATCCGATATGACCGAAGATGCCGAAGTTGAAGGTTTATCTGATGGGCGAGAGGCCATTCAAGCTGAAGCGGGACAGACATCACATACGAGAAGAAGACGATGGCATACAAAGAGTATCTCCGTCTATGATCGGCGTATAGCGAGTGGTACTGCCAGCAAAAGCAAAGATATGTCGAAGGAGGTAGGCTAGCAGCAGCAGTACCTAAGATGTCACCTCCAAAACCTAACAAGCCAAAGAGGAGGCATTACGGGCCGGATTTCATGCAAAGCCGGGTCTTTCGAGGGATCCGTCATTTACAGGAGTGCACGAATTTGCTGATCAAATGGCTTTCCTTCGAACGATTGCTGAGGGAAATTATGCAGGACTTCAAGACAGATCTTAGAGCCACCCCAGTAATGGTAAGGGTATCCCAGGAATCAGCAAAGGCAAAGCTAATTCGATTGTTCGAGGAAGCGAACCTATGCTCAATTGATGCAAAAAGGATAACGGTGATGCCCAAGGATATGCACTTGACCCGAAGAATAAGCTGGGACCAAGCTCTCGAAAATTTTTAAAGATTGCCTTAATTTTGTCAAAATTAGATGTTGTAAAAGGAGTTTTGAATAATTAAAAAGTTCCTACCATTAAAAGTTAGTAATTAAGTTGCGAAAAAAAAAATTAATTGGAAAAGTTAGGTCAAATTTGGTCATTGGGCCCCCTACTCAGTCCAGCAGACCCCCCCCCCCCCCCCCCCCCCCCCCTCCCCCCCCCCCCCGCCCCCCCCACCCCCACCACC
>JAANSK020274024.1:0-11427 GCA_011763485.2 Isoetes engelmannii
AAGAAATGGAACCTCGGCTTCGCAAGTACTCTGGCCCTTACAGAAGCGGCTCCTCCTCCGCCATTTACTGATACCATGTCCATATCGCTGCTTAACTACTAAAATCTGTCTCCCTGTTCCTGTTCTTTGCAAAATATCTGAATAAGATTGAAGAAACCTCTGCATACTCTCTTTCCAGCCAAGAAAACACGCCAAGCCGCATAAGTTACTTGCCTCTGCCTCCTGCCGCCATTAGCCTCCTCACTGCTCCACCGGAACTGCATTGCGCCTCAAAAAAGGGCTTGATCGAAGCTGCACTGCACCTCAAAAAGCCTCGAGAAGAAGAAAGAACAGGGGAAATCTTGAAAGGAGGGAAATTTCTTGGGCCAACCATTACGTTAGGGATAATGTGCCTGAGTAGGCCCTTACGTGGGGTAAGGGCCTGGCGAGCCCGTCAGGGCGAGCCAGTGCCCGAGCCCCAAATAAGGGCCTACGCAGGCACATTATCCCTAACATAAAGTTCGATATCTGTATTTTGCGTCTGCAGTGGAGCATCGATTAAGGACCAGGCAGACCTCGAAATCCCCTGTTACCTTGGCTGGCAAGTTTGCCAGCAAGAACCAATCTCCACCAGATGCTATAGTAAACTATCGGATTCTAAGGTAAAATACCCTGCCCTCTACCAATTATTTCCCCAGCAGCCAATGCCTCCAACTGAATTTCAACGAGTGCAACAGGCATTTGTCGAGACTAACTCGACACTTTTCGATCCCTGGGACCAGGACAGGTTGTGTTGAGGGATCTAGGAGGCTCCGGATTGAAAATTTTGAGGATTGTGGGGTCAAATCCCACTGTAGGCTTCTATTGTTTTGGCATATTCGGGAGACTAACAGAATAACAGCTTTATTTAGGATCTGCGGGTTGGTAGAGCTCTGGCGGCTTTGAACAGGGAAGCCCGCTATGGCAGAAGGCTGTACCGGTTTAAGCTATGGCAGAACGTAGGTTTAATGAAGGTATGGCAGATGAAGCTATGGTTTGCCGAAGCTATGGCAGATGCCAGTTTGATGCAGAGACCTATCTAAAGCCGGGTGCGGCTCGCCGCTGAGACAACCGTTGCCTCCGCGCACTTTACTGCCTCCCAAAACGGGAGCCTTCGTCCAATTTGATTCATGGGTGTGAATCAGGAGGTATTCACACGTGTGAACACGCATGAGTGGAGCTTAAACTTGGAAAAAAGGGGTATTCAGAATACCCCCTTTTCTTTTGTTCTATCTCATCTCTTGCACGAATGCTCCTAAGAGGCTCACATGCTGCAGCTTTGTGCTAGACGGCTCGACGTTAGAGCCGTTGGAGGGCGAACTGCTCGAGCAGTTTCTTCAACAGCATCTCAAGAACGTCTCTGGAACGTCTCAACGTCAAGAATCGGTGATGCCCACATGTGAGGCGTCCCTAAGCAGGTAAGCGTCAATTCCACGTAAGTATGTCATGCACGCAGGGGTATTCACATGTGTGAATACCCCAATGCCATGTAGGCCAACAATACTCACATGTATGAATACCATGTGAATACCCTAGTGCCACGTAGGCCAACAATACTCACATGTATGAATAGGGGGTATTCACATGTATTCACATGTGTGAATAGGGGGTATTTACACATGTGAATACCCTTTATCACGAACCCTTGTTTTCAACCCTTGTTTTCGGGAGCCAATATAAGCACCTACGGTTGCCTTCATCCAAACCATTGCTTCTTTTGTTTTGCTTTTTTTTTGTATTTTTTCCGTTGAACCCTAGGTTCGTTTTGCACCACAAAGATTGGCATCCTTTTTGGTTTGTCAAAATTCTAATGGCCTTTGATCTGGCATAAAACACAATTTTTGCCAAATCAACAGTAACAATGAAAGCTAAACAAAAAAAACAATAAAGAGGACATTAGCATGCAATGACATTAGCAACCAATGTTAGCAAATGAAACCAGAGAATTTTGTGACAAATTCTAAGCAACAAATGATGAAAAGAATTGCATTAGAGTCGGAACTTGGAACTTGGCTAGAAGGGACAAAGATTCAATTCATTCTTTTACATGTGTTAGAAAGAATTCTACCCTGCCATTCAATGTTCATCTCTACATTGTAGTGGAAACGCATATCATCATAAAACCAGCAACATATGACTATCGAAAATTAATAATCTTGTGGAGCACAAGGGTGTAAGACAAAAATATGCTTTTCAAAAGAGTGGACGTTCTACAAATACAATGACTCAATACTGATTTCAACATGTTCCACCTGTGGATCTTGGACGTTCGGTAAAACAGGTTAGCTGCCATCGCCACTTTTTCACCATACTCTAGAGATTAGGAAGTGAGAACAATGGAAAAATGAGCTAAGCTCCTAACCTGTTCGATCATAGACTGAAACAATG
Organism: Isoetes engelmannii; assembly: GCA_011763485.2. Classification (NCBI taxonomy): domain Eukaryota; kingdom Viridiplantae; phylum Streptophyta; class Lycopodiopsida; order Isoetales; family Isoetaceae; genus Isoetes; species Isoetes engelmannii. The sequence goes on from JAANSK020274024.1 coordinate 2,407, forward strand.
AGATGGGAAGTAGGTAAATGAGATGGGAGTAGCTACCTACCTCCCATCTAAAAAATAAGATGCCTTGTTATTATTTTAGGGGAAACAGCAAAATATCCCCAACCAGATACGAATGCAACCCAACTAATGCTATGCTGCCACCTTCTTGGCACTAACAGCATTAACAATGGTTGCAAATTCGGACCCCTAAAAGCAACAAAGTCACAAGTATAAGAATATTGCGAAGACAAAACTGATAACTAAAAAATTGCAAGAAATGGTTAGAAAAATGACAAACGAATATATAAAACAATTGATATCTTCAACCAATTTATCATACATGGACATGCTGTACATCTTATGCTAAGTCAACAAATTTTGTGGTTGTATGTGTTGCATGGTATAATCACAAATATCAAAAGAGATAGATTATTATGTACACACACAAATCACACACAAATCACCTAGCCTGATATGCATCATCCCACCAAACAAAAATTACAAGGAAAAGAAAAACGTACATGTAAATGAAGACAAGAATATTTGATCTAATGCATGTGATCTTACCTTAAGAGATGCTCCTCCAACAAGGAAACCATCAATATCCTCTTGTTTAGCAAGTTCAAGGCAATTGCTTCCGGTAACAGAGCCTAGCAAGGCAGAGAATGTGAAGAAAGAAACAATCAAAATCGTCGCTAAGTTTGCGTCTTACCGCCATATATAATGCGTGTCTTGGATGCAGCCTCAGAAGAAATGTTGTCAGCAAGCCACTTCCGGATTGCGGCATGCACTTCTTGGGCTTGTTGAGGTGTAGCAACTTTGCCAGTACCAATAGCCCAAACGGGTTCATATGCTATCACAACATTATCCCAACTAGGGAGCTCATCTACATATATAATGATTAAGCAGAAAAAAATGAACCACGGAAAGAAGTAAGAATATAGAATATCGTGTGGGATAATATTACCAGCAAAAGCTTTGAGCTGCACAAAACAAACATCGAATGTCTTTCCAGACTCTCGTTCCTCTAGCTTTTCTCCAACACATGCTATTACATTCAATCCATTGCTCACGGCATATGAGCTCTTCTTGCCTATAAACTACAATAACAATGCAGCATTAATAACAGACTTAACTTTAGTACTTTATTGCTATCCTTCTCCATAACTATGAACATCAATATATCAAATGGGCACGCCAAATTTTTCCACCATTTATAAGTTTATTGGTGGCTGAGATATTCTGATACCAACAGTAGCTAATGACTTACCTCACTAGATTCTCCAATAATATGCCTGCGTTCCGAGTGCCCATGAATGACCCATTTTACCCCAACATCCTTTAATTGTTCAACGCTGTTTGCAATACAGGAAACAAAATAAATACCAAAACACAAATCAGTTATTGCAATGTACCAGACACTGTTTTGCAATATATGAAACAAAATTTACCATAAACCAGTCATTTTGTGACAGTGCAACGTGACAAGAAAAACAAACTCACCTTATTTCCCCGGTAAAAGCACCGCCCTTGGAAACCCAGGCATTTTGGGCTGACACCTCTATTCGTTTTGTTAAAGAGGTAACAACTTGATCAATGTAAACAAATGGCGGTGCTACAATCACATCTGTTCCCAAACACATTCCCAGAATTTAGCAACAAGGCATACAAAATTTATCCTTGACAAATCATTGGCTCTAACTCTATGAAACATCAAGCATGCTCAAAAGGTTTCATAATAAAATGATGTGGACAAACATAGATATGTGGAAAGAAAAAAGGAATACTATTGTGAATTACATTTACTTACCAACATCTTCTTCAAGTTGAGCACTATTCAAGTCGGAAACCAGCTTTGAAATTGATTCCTTTGTACCATTCTGAAGCAAGCAATCAAAATTTAGTTGAGCCACATAACTTCAGAGGCATCATAGAAGAACAAAAATACCATCTGTTGGGCATACTTACACATTTCCAGTTGCCTCCCACGAAGAACTGTTCATAGCAAAGTAAACAAGGTCAATGAAGCAGATGCAGCAACCCGTGCAATTATGCAAGAAACTGACGCCAATGGTTGTTCAGATCATATTGAAATTAGTATAATTCATATTAAATTACGTGTCACTTGAAGGACCTAAAATTGCAAGTGTCTAGGAAAATGTATGCCTTGTTAAACAAGAAGCAGCAAAACACCCCATATTTAAAATATAAAAAGCAAAATGCACACCTTTCCTGAACCAGCCATGGTAGCCACAGCTCTAGTACCAGAACCACATTGAGAAGAGGCCAAACGGAGCAAGCCCTGCATACGAGCAAACCCAGAATCGACATTTTCGAAAGATCCAAAATTCACTCTGTGGGCGCGCAATCCACTAAACTGAGGGCATGAAATAGAGGATCTGCAACCAGCAGAAGCAGGAGGCAATGTCTTAACTGATACAGAAGAAGTGGCAGCGCCAGAAACCATAGCCAACGCCGCCATTCCTTCTGCTGCTGCTTGCTTCTGGTCTAGCTAGTCCCCCCTTCTACCATTTTTTGTGCAATGATGGCCGTAAAATCAATAGCATGTTCTATATGGATGGACCTGATTGTTTCAGGAGAAGATAGGTGTTGGTAATTGACACGTGGATCAGTTAAATAGCTATTTTATCCGTGAAGAGATACTGAATATTCCTATATTTCTTGGAGGCCAACCTTGCACTATTAAACCTAAGTATAGTGTATTATATACTATCATTGGCTTCTCCCAATTTGTGACATTCATTTTGACTCCATTGTTGTCATAACAATCATAGAATGGAGGTTGTAGTAATAATAGAATGGAGGTTGTTGGTTCTTGAAGGGCATCACGATTACATTATGCATGATCACGAGCATAGGATGGTTGTATACTGGATTGGTCAACCTCGAACCTGTGATTTCAGGACAAAGATAAGATAAACTTTTATCGTCCACGAGAACCCAGTCGAGTTATGGGTCCCAAACAATAAAGGGGAGCATAAGCCCAAACCAAAACTGGGGGACAAACCCCCATCATTAGAACAGAAGGAGGGGGGACTAATCCCCATCACAAAATAAACAGACACTTAAGTTTCAGTTTTATACATTACAGTGAGAGCCAGCTGGGGAAGACAAGATACCAAATGCTCAGGGATCAAAAGGCCACTGATCCCATATAAGAGCTTGTCCTCCTCTATACACTGCCCATGGATGGGATGTTGGAATTAACAATGATGTTGTCCATAGTGAATATCATGGAGCTGGAAGTGCTACTAAGACAAGTTCTGGATCTAAACAACCCTTAAAAAAAACTAGAAGGCTGAATGTGCTTTACAAGGAGATCAAGCAATTCCCTAAACCTTAATTAGCATGGAGACTATGTAACATTTTGGTCTTTGTTCTTGTTGCATACAATTGTTGTTCTGTAATATAACTACTGTAATGTAATTTCAATGTAGGTGTTGTTGAATTCCATGACAGTCTTAAATTCTGTCATGACAGACTTTAAATTTTGTTTTGTTTTGGGAGTTGTGATCAGCATTGTTTATTTCTGCCATGAGGTATAGTAGATCTTTAGCCTTGTTTGTTTAATGTTTGTGATGGTTGAATGTTTAAGTGTAAATATATGTCTGCAATACTTGCAAATTCAGATGTCCAATTTGGTTGTGTAAGCAAGCATTTGTTATGTAATTGCTTGTGGAGTTTGGATTGTTAAGCAACATTTTAACAAGTGTTACTTACCAATTCAAACTCCTAGACTAAAGAGTTTCTTGGAGTGCTGCATGGGGATGGATGGATGTTAGCCCACAAAAGTCTGAGGAGCATCATTGCCTCCCATCCCCCAATAAGAATTGCTATTAGTTTTTAACAAAAATGGGACGTCACTTACAAATCACATGTGGCCAATGCAAGCTTATGTTTGGTCCAATGGTGGTGCAAGGCAAGTCCAAAGAGATGAAGAAGAGGTCCATTAAGGAAAATTCGTGGTCCATTTTCTGTGCGTTATCAGACTAGGACATTTAAGGATCATGCTGGACCATTATGGTGAATAAAGTAGGCATGTTTATTATTAGGAGATGAATACAAGACATTTTTTCTGATTTTTTCGTGGTTTATATTGTTTGGCAGGGCACATGTGGCTAATTCGGATCAGCTAAATTGGATTGCGAAGGGATTTAACCCTTAAGTGGACCATTGGTGGTGACCCCCTCTTACATATGAAGTTTGTCTCATAAACATTATTAAACATTGACGAAGAGGACCACAGCAATGCTATCGATCATCCATAGCTCCATTTAGATTGAACGCACACATCGTCTCATGTTTGAACGCACACGTTGTGTCACTTTAGAATTTATATCTTTGTACGTAAATGCGTGCTTGTAGGTGCTTAAATACCGAGTTCATCGACAAGCCCTGGAATTTTACAGAACCAATTTTGCTTGAGATTTTCGAGCACACAAGGCTCTGGAACTTCAACTTCAAGTGGTAAAGATGTCAGCGTGAAACCTTTGTTAAAGGGAACTTCAAAAGAAAGTCTGATTGTTTTATTCTATTTTAAGTACTTGTCTTAGACGAACCGCACCTTTCAACCATAACATCATATAGTTGTTTCCCGTTCTGCAGTGGCAAATGGACCATATCAATATTGAGATTAGGATGAAACCATCTTACGGCGAGCACCCAATATCAGGTTCAGACAAAGAGAAAGATTAATATCAGGATCACGGGCATGGCATAGCCTTAGGCACTACAAGTCATGTAAGCAGTAAAAGGCAAACCAAGATACTTAATGCCTGTACTACATGTCTAAAACCTGTAGTCTAGATAACATTGTGTACACAAAACTAGACTTGTACTTAAGGCATCTAAGATGGAGACATTAGCAGTCACAATGCAACAAGATTTTTAGAACTGTCCAATTTCTACGTGATACAAAGCTTTACGTAATCTGGACAAGACAAATCATCCTTCCTTCATGTTTTTCCACAATAGAAGAGTTAATGTACTTGCATGCAAAGAGAGAATGTGCACTCTCATTTTTATCCCGATTATAATTCATATAGCCTTTCAAGAGCATTAATAAGAGTGTCATTTTCTAGAGTGTAAAGTACCTTCTGAAAATAAAATATAGAGTGAAGAAAGGATACTTACAAATATTACAGGAAAGAAGTGAATTTGTCCTTCTGGCTTAGTTTGTTTCTCTTTGAAGTATACAAGGACTGGGAAATTTGGCCACCAGAGCTCCCAGTTTATAAACGTGGTATAGCTGAAAGGCACTTTAAGAATTCAATAACGCTCTTAAAGTACTTTGTTCTCAATTTTCCATTACATAAATTTGAAGCAATTAGTTCGAAACCATGTAAATCACCCACTGTCATTACTTCCAGATGTTCTAAGAGATATGAGCAATAGAGGAGGGATGATGCATGAAAGTGACGCAAACGCAAAATGTGAGGCATACAAAAGGCAAAGGTTCATAAATCTTCCTCTAGCTAGCATGAAATGGAACTTACGTATTGAATTTTAAGGCAGTCCGATGGGATCTATACCAAAATACAAAGCATATGAACGAAATTTATCTCACAGCTGAACATGTTAATGATTTATGATGCACTGACCATTATTGTGATTCTGATTTTTCAAAAATGACTGTTCAGATTCAAATAGAGCCTGGCACATGATCATGCCTTCATGATAACTAATAAAGAAACTATCGTTCCTTGATTCAAGCAAAATATTGTTTATTTGTAAGGCAAGGTTCTGTATTTTTTACTTCCATCGGTTTTTCCCACCAACAAAAACGTTCTCTCCGGATTCTTGTAATTCTGCTCCAACTTTCACTTCCTGTATCAGTTTATTATTCAAGGCTGGCATGTTAAGAATCTCTAATATGTCTGTAATACATAACATTATGAATGTAATGGGACAAGTAATGGGAAAAGGACCAGTACCAGGGCTTCGTCGTCAAAGACAAATCTCACTCTTGTTGTCTACATCATAATAGAATGATCAAAAACACGAAGCAAGAAACAAAATTGTAAGAATGGTAATATTGTTAATGCATGTGATAGTAATAATATCTCCAGAACTATTTTCAGAAAGAATGGTAATATTGTTAATGCATGTGATAGTAATAATATCTCCAGAACTATTTTCAGAAAGACATGGACCTCTATACTGTTTATCACCTATGCTGTTGACTTTCATCTTGTGACGTAAATGAAGAATTCCAGTAGTAGGTTTTGAACCTGGAAAAGTAGGAGACAACCAAGCAAACCAACTGGAGATGCAGCAAGTAGATTGTCGGAATATATTAAAGCTCCAGCTGCACCTGAATTCAACAATTTCAGGTGAGAAGAAAAGGAACAACGTTGCAACTAGTTTGCGATATCCTATGCAGCAGTATTTTCACTTTGCTCTCATATATTTGTGAAGACAGATTCTCTTTCTGGCAATGAAACCCAGCAAATGCACTGCTAGCTTAAAAAATGAAGATGGCATATTGATTGAGAGAAGGCCTCTCAGTATTCCCCTAACTATCATGAAGTGATTGAGAGTTGTTAATAACAGGAGGAAAAAGAAAATATAAATTATGTCAAGGTCATTTCCACCAATTAAAAGTTTCTCCAAACTAATTTGGTGGCAGGGTTATTACTCTACTAGTTAATTTCTGGTTTCAAGAACTTAAATGCAACTAAGAAAACAATGGTGCATAGATTTCTGACCAAGAAGAATAACTGGAATTCGATAATCTGGCTCAGGCACAACTGTATCCCTTTTGAGGCGGCTTTTGCTTCTTGATGTGAACTGCAAACAGAGTGTGCATTTAAAAACAAAACAAAAATCGTCTAAGGATATAAGAGCCGCTATATAATGCTCATTCTCAAAATCCAATAGCAGACTAATTGTAGGTGAATTAATACCAATGAGTTAACAAGAAGACGTTTTGGTGTTGTTGGTATGGGCAAGAAGCTAGGCCTGACATGCTTTGAAATGCAAGGAAGTCGAGCGGCCCCCAAACAACCTGAGAGCTTAAACTGATGAGGCTTGTGATTAAAAAAGAAGCTGAAAGCACTTACATGATGGAAGCTGTATCCGACAATTGGCGATGTCCATACCGATTATGGGTAAGTAGCAGCATTCGACATGAGAGTTATCTAGACGACGTGGACCTTAAATCGCCATAGCTATAGTTATGGCTAGATCAAGCTAGGGCTAAATCTGGACCATTAACGCCCAGAATGTTCCTGGATCAATGTATAAAAATACGTGAAGGTCATAGGCACCCCACCTACGAGGATACACAATTCTGCCACGTAACATTTTAACATTTGTGACAAAGACTACCAAAAACCTATCCAAGGCCTAAATCACACTACAACACAAACTAAACAAGGTGCAAAGCACTACAAATTGCCCCCAAAATGCCATGGGCAAAACGAACAACATACATATACAATACAATGTAACAAAACAAAGCTAAGCAAACTAAGCTTCTCTTTCTCTCTTTAGTTTCTCTCTCTCTATTCTCTCTACATGTATTCTCTCTCTAGTTTCTCTCCCTAGTTTCTCTCCCTTTATTCTCTCTCTAGTTTCCCTCAACTATGTACGAGGGAATCTTCACCCCGAGAGAACTATGGGGAGGAATATCTGCGGCGGCTCTGCCACACGAGGTGGTGCACGAGCGGCGGAGCGGCGAGTGCACCGCCGAGTCTGGCGGCGCCGTCGAGGAATATTTCGAGTATAATTCTCAAGGGGTGAAGATTCCCTTACGTAATCTCACATTAGGGTGAGATTACTGTGAGATTACGTCCCTGCAAAATAATGGGTTTGAAAAGAGGGCAAAAAAACTTGTAATCTCACCCTAATGTGGATTACGATGCAATCAATATTCATGAGACAATCAATGATGCTTATTGATCCCAAGCCATGCCCTCTTAAACCCCCAGGATCTATTCTCATCCACTCATCTATTATTGGCTCTGGTATCATCTTATATTAATCTCCTCCAATCATAGATAACCAACCGTAGAATAGCTAATTCTATGGTGCACTATGATTGGCATGGCAATTAGAATGTAAGAAGTCCAGCGCCTAAAATAACACTTTTAGCCTAAAATCAAACCATTGGGAGCTTGCTTTTTAGAGTAGCTAATTCTATGGTGCACTATGATTGGCACGACAATTAGAATCTAAAAAATCCAGTGGCTATAATAACACTTTTAGCCTAAAATCAAACCATTGGGAGCTTGCTTATTAACCTATTATTGTAAAATGACTTTCCGGCGAAAATCCAGTGGGTGTAAAAAGTTTTCGGTTTGCTAGTTTGGACGGTCTCGACAGGGCTCGGCCAGCAGAAGGCGCGACAGATAGAATGACGCCTACAACAGGTTTAGCATACACAGATAGAATGACGCCTACAACAGGTTTAGCATACACCTGGAATATCCTACATTCCCACGTAAGCGAGAGCTGCTCTTAGGGACAACCCAAAAAAAATATGTACGCTACAAAAAGATGCTTGGAATTATTTGTTGTTGCTATTTTGTTTACCTTATGCCACATGAGATCTCGTAAGACATATGATCAAGCAACACAAACAGCCTCGATTGGGTGCCTGGCGGCAGCGTTGAATATTTGATGCATGCCATTATTTATAAATAAATGCTTGACATTATATGTTTTTGAATACACAACGTGAAATGAGAGCTATATTACATATCTTTAAGCGAAAACTACCAAAAAGGCCTTTAAAATCTTTTCAAAATACCAAAATGCCCCTAAAAATAGGGTGTTTTTCTAAAATAGCAATAATTTCTTAACAACTTCTCAAAAAAGAAAATGACCTTCAGGAAATTTATAAATGAGAGAAAACTCTTTCCAAACATGGTAAAATCATTCAAAGCGGAGTTGGAATTTGCAAGTTATATTGTTTTGAATTTCAAGAATATTATTGAGTGCGTGTCACGAACCTACGCGACGAACGAGGCAAATACACACAAGAAATACTCAAGAATCTTATATACAATAAAGAATCTG
>JAANSK020274035.1:0-11427 GCA_011763485.2 Isoetes engelmannii
TTTCAAAGTTGCATCCGGATGTCAGGGATGAGGTTTGGGAGTACCTCCACCTACCTTGACGTCCCAGTGTACTAGTTTTCCAGTTAATACAAAATTGTCGTTCCTAAAAAAAAAAAAAAAAAAAACAGTAGGCGATTTTTTAATTGGCACTAAAAGTTTCCCAACACTAGTTTAAACACGCCGTGTCCGATATTCGAAAGAACAAAATAAAGATACTCTCAATGTCTCAATGTAGTGTCGTGGCATGATCATTACCATGAAAGACAAGTTACTTTAAATGTAGTGTCGTGTGGCAGAATCGTGACCGTTGGAAATTCTGATTTTCGATTGGATTACGTCAGCACATTCAGGGTAGCCTAGCTTCTTTTTTAGAACGTGGTGGTGTTTTTAACAAGGCCAAGCCAAAAGCTAATGCCCAACTTAACCATTTTTTTTGGTTTGGTTTGTGTAATGTTCCCACCAGCAGGGGGTAAGGATTCCCGTCTTAAAAAGGAGGGCAAGCATTTTGATGGTGGCATATGCAATGGGAAGCATTAGGGGAGAAAAAGGCATACCTATATGCTTAATGGGAAAGACGCCAAGGAAGGAAGCAATAGGAAAAGCACAAAAATAAAGGATGCACGTGGGAGGAACATGGTGGGGGTGCAAAAATAATGTGGGAAGGTGAGCAGGCAGTGTCCAAAAAGTGGGATCGCACATGGCGAGGTGGCAATGCTGGACAATTAAATTGCATATAATTCAAAAAAATGGCCATAAATTCGACGCACACATGCTTCTATCATACTGCAGTTTTAAAGAATTTTGAACATTAGAATACACATTGCGGATCGCTGTACATACTGCACTGCAGATCACGGTCCAGTCGTGAACCCCTGTGCTTCCTTTTGATTATTTGCCTCTCATTTCTGCTCAAGAATTGCTATCAACATTTTGCAATCAATCATTCCCTTTGCTTGATTTGATCTGTGTAAGTAAGTACCTTGTACATTTTCAACCTGAATTCTAAATTCTGCTGCCGGATTTGGAAATCAGAAATTCATTTCTCTGGGTTCTTCTTGGTTGATTTGGTTTGATCTAGAAGCCTTTTTATCGCTGAACTTGCACCCAATCATACCGTCCTAGTAGTGGCTCTTCATTTTTCAAATCAAAATTATACCTGTAGCATCATCATAAGAGAATAAGAGAGTATTGCCATCAGCATCAAGTTTGAAGCACAGGTCTCCAGAAATTTGATCACAGTAAGAATCCCTGAGAATCAAATCTAAAAACAAATTTTTTAAGAATGTTACATAAACATTTGAGTTAGATTACCTTTCTGTGAAACGTTTTCTCTGTTCTTCCTCGGCACTGAACAGAAAATTTTCAATTTCATCAGCACTGGGAGAGCCTGAAATTCTGTGGCCAGAACTGTACTGCAGTGAAAAGGAATCCAGCCCAGTTTGTGTTACTTCTTCTGGATCTCGGCGCGGCTCAATTTGAGTGGTTTCCGGGACTCGAGAAACCTGACTGCATGTCAGTTTAGACGGAACCGTTAAAACGGAAGGGAAACCAAGATTCTGCGCTCAAAATCGACCTCTAACCCAGACGAATTCATCCATCTGTTTCAAATTCAAATAAGAAATTACCTCTCTTTTGCAGACAACATATCAGCTTCCACATTTTCACAAACAGAAACATCAATCTGCGCAGGGAAAGCACAAAACATCAGATTCAAAAATTTGCAATTTTTTAAGCAAGATTTGTCTTAAAAACGTTACTAAGAAGAAAAATGCGTAAAAGAGACGTTTTTATTTTCTCTGTGAACGGTTCTTGTGCTTTCAGAGATGGAGAAGAAGCTTGAATTGACATACCTCCAGAGTCCGGCAACGGGCCAAGCCCTCTTCTTGAGCTTCAGCGTCAAAAGAGCTTCCAAGGACGGCAGAATTTGTCCTAGAATGTGCCACTTCTGCTACTCTTTCTGAATTCTCCGGCGAGCATTCGCCCTGGCATTCTGCGGGAATTGTCTTTTCGTCAGAATTGCTGCCTTCTTGTTCCGGTCTGCCTACAGTGGCCTCGTCCTTACTGCCCATTACGGGAAGATTCTTCTCAAGCTTTCTGTTTCTGAGCTCCAAATACGAAATTTGAGATTGCTTCAATTCTTGCCTCAGATTTGAGCGCCCCTGCTGCAATGCCAGTGTTCTGGCTCTTGTTCTTACACCCAGAACTGCTTGAGACCCCTCTAAAGCAGCTCCTCCTCTGATTTTCCTCATGTATTTTCCCATTCTGGCAGATTTTGAAGATCTGGTACACGGCGCCACAGTTTCTAGCTATAATTTCCACATATGAACATTCTTCTTGCAAATTTGCTTCTCCAACTCAATTTCTCGAAAATTAAGCTTTAAACATCAAGAAATTGAACAAATGCTTCTATCTGGCTACAGAAATTGAAGAACTGGACCGTACAGAAACTTCTTTCTTCGAATCCGGACAGAATTTGAAGCTTTCGCCTTAATGACCTTCACATAAGAGCTTCCTGTGCTTCAAAATGCGAGATCTTTTTTTACCTTAGTCCGGCAGCGTCAGAGCGAAGCCAAAATTGGCATCTTGAGAAGCACGGCAACTAAACTCGTGCAAAGACAGCAACAGAAAGACTGACATTCATGCATCTTTTAAGCAAAAAAAAGCCTCAAAGTAGAGTAATTGTCTTCCAGATCTGCGTCTGACAAAGAAGCTAATTCCGACCCGAAAAAGAAGAAGAAATTTTACTGTTAGGGTTCTTAAAGAGCCCCAATTCCGGCGATCAATACACCAAATCTACAAATCAAAGCTTTCTGTGCCTTCAAATCGAGCTGGATCCGAAGAAAGAAGGAGAAATTAGTGCAATTTCGGACCGGAAAAAGCACAGACAAGAAACACAAATGCAAAAGATTTGAAGGAGCACGGGTTCATTTAATGCGAGGCTGCCATAGCCGGTATGCAGGAGCTTTGATCCGTCGGAAAAGATGAGCATATGCTGATGAAATGCTGGCACTGCTTTGGATTATATGGAAAAGGTAGAATCCGAGGAGGGACGCCGGAGTTGGGAGCTTTTTTTACTGCGTGGTAGAAAAAGGCTGTTAACGGTTTCCGCTTGCCCGTTGGACGGTTGCCGTTAGCGCTCTAACGGAGGCACGTTAGCGGCGCCGCTGGCGGAGGCGTCGCGAGAATAAGACGACGTAGACAACGTGGTGTGGTTGTGCATTAAAGCATTATTCCGTATTTTATTGTATTTAATTGTATTTTCTCGTATTATATTGTATTTCATTGTATTGTCGTTTACTTTAGAATTTTATTCTATTCTATTCTATTCTATTCTTACCATTGTTTATATTTTTCTTCGTTGTTATTGCATTTTCATTACCCCATTTGTTTCCTCGTCTATTCACGACATACGCAACCATTACGAGCACTACACAGCACAAACACCACCTGCACATGGCCACAGGCACAGGCACAGGCACCATATGCCCTCCATCTATGGTCCTCAACGTCTATTTCTCGTAAATTCAGTGTTCCTCGACAACGTCATCCACCCAAGGGGACGTTGTCCATTTATAGAATGCTCTATCTCTTGTTTTTGCACCACAAGAACAATTATAAGCTCATTTTTCCTTGCAAACGTCACCCACCCATGGGGAAGTCTGCCATTTATAGAATACTTTGTGTCTCTTTGATACCACAATAATAAACAGCTATAGTATTTTATAAGGATACTCTGTGTTATCTCGCCTGATCTCCCAAGTGGCACAACCAGAGCATTCATGCTTGAGCATGTTGCTAACATGATCTTGATCTCCCAAGTGGCACACTCAAAGCTTTCATGCTTGAGGGTTTGTTGTGTTCGAATTATGTGTGATAGCAAAGTCGTGGATGATCAAAATACTTATTTCCCAGGCAAGTTGATGAAAGTATTTGAAAGATTTTCCTCTTTGTTTTTAGATTTTTTGCAACTACTTTACTCATTTATGTTCTTTTGTTGTATAGTGATATGATCAAAATATTTATGTTCTTTTGTTGTATAGTGATATGATCAAAATACCCAGGCAAGTTGATCAAGTATTTGAAAGATTTTCCTCTTTGATTTTAGATTTTTTGCAACTACTTTACTCATTTATGTTCTTTTGTTGTATAATGATAATGTGACTTTGGAAATAATTTGAGTTATTTTAATGATATCAATGTATGTCATAAGGAATTAACTTGGGAAATGATCCTTTTTTAAGGAAGCTATTAATGTTCCTCCGTTATGAAAGCTACGAAGGAGGCATAAAAGTTTGACATTTGGCAGTTTGTCACTTTAGGGAAGAGGGTTATTTATTTTTCATGGCTTGGACATTCTTGCTTCTCGTATCTTACAACAGGCTCAAGAGAAAATTGTTAAGGCTTACCTTTATTCATCACTTACTTCGGCTAAACGACATTTAATCTTTGATTTTTTGGTCTAGTGGCAGGACCTTAAACTGCCACACCTGAGGTCATGGGTTCAAACTTGACCAATATCGGTCTAGTAATGAGGACCTTAAAATTCCATTGCCCCGAGGTCATGGGTTCAAGTATGATCAATTGGTCTTGTGGTAGAGACCTTACACCTGCCATATGTAATGGATAATCACATGCAAAGCAGCCCCTAGCATAGAATCGGGATGATCGTGCTTCCCTAGCATAGAATCGGGATGATCGTGCTTAGGAGTGCATTGACTTCCATGTGATCTGTAGAAAAAAGTGAAGTAGAAAGTAATCATGATTTGATGATTAATAGACTGACGTCCTTCAAAAAAAAAAAAAAAAAAAAAAAACGTTTAATCTTTGAGGTGTATTTGCAAGTTCTTTCTTATGCTTAGGCAAGTTGTCTCTCTCAGTGGGTCATGATTATCCTCTGAGCTTTTAGCCCTGCTTGTGTGATGTTTTATTCTCTTAAGAAAGTCTGATGTCCTTAAAAGAAATAAAAATTGTGGTCATGGATGCATAGTGGAACAACAAAAGGAATATCTCGCAGTTCTAGATAACTACAAACAGACTTAAACGATTGATTGTTTTTCTATTTTTAAATGCACATAAAATAATATTCCTTGATTGTTTTCCAAATGAATGAGGATTGTTTTCCTTCTTTAATGCACATGAAATGATATGCTTGGATTGTTTTCAACATGTATGAAGTCATTCAATTATATCCTACTTTGTTTTACCACATTGCATCTTGTGGTATAACTAATGATATATGTACCTCAGCATCTATTTTTGGCAACTTCAGCAAGCGAAAGCAACCACGCCATTTATAGAGTACTCTTTAATTGCGTGGCACCAGAAAAACCTTTTTTTTTTAAAGAAAGGGGACTTTTAAGTACTCAATATAAAGTAGTACAAAATTTGTCGAGGAACAATCATCCACATTAGGTAAAATTAACTTAACCTTAAGGTATAAACTCTTTTGTATATGAAACATCAACAAAAAACCAAACTCTCTGAATGGAACCTGAGCAGCTATGAAGAAAACTAAGAAGAGAAATGCAACACAAACTAAGTCGATATTACTCCTCGCTAATTTACTGTAACGGCCTTTGGAGTCATCATTGGAGGCCATAAGTACCAAAATTGGTTGAAATGTATACAGCAACAAGAGCCTTCCAACACCACTCGGAATTAGGCAAACCACATAGTCGGTAAGATCTTCAACTTTTTCCATGAGGTAGTTTTCCACATGAAGAACTGCTGTCACTTTAAAAGTCTTCATCTTGAAACCAGATGCAGTCATCAGTCCCATCAATCACAAAAAACTTTTAGAAGGATCCGCTGTGTTCTCTTCTCTTATCTTCCAAGTGGCAGACCCAAAGCTTTCATGCTTCAGCATGTTGCTAACATGATTTCCAAAGTGGCAACCCCAAAGCTTTCGTGCTGGAGCATGTTGCCAACATGCTGTTGCTATTCGAATTCAATGTTAAATTTATATGATTGCAAAGTCATCGCTAATCAAAATATTTCTTTTTCATGCAACTTGCGTACTAAGGATTGGAAAGATTTTTCTCTCTTGTTTTTTTTTATATTTTTCTGACTTTTTTATCAAATCTACTACTTATTATGTGCTGATAGTCTAGATTTGAAAATACATTTGACCTATCTTAAGTGGTCCCATTGTATCTCATAGTGAATTAACATGGAAAAATATGTTCTTTTAATGGAATTACTAATGTTCCTCTCTCCTTTGTAAAACTGGATTTTGGCATAAAAGCTTCACATATGGCAACTTGTCTACTTCATAGATGCACAATGGAAGCTCAGAAATTTGTGTGTCTTTAAGGGCTTAGACACTCCTGCTGCTGTCCTCCAGGATGCACAAGCTAGAATTGCTAAGGCTTACCATTGTTCCTCGCTTGCTCTGTCAAGCGACAGTTGATTTTTATGATTTATTTGAGTGTGCTATCTTATGCATAGGCCGGTGGTCCTACTCAACGGATCATGATTATCCTCTAAGATCTAAATTCCGCCTATGCATTTGTATTTGTCTTTCGACTTGGATTTTCAATAAAGTTTGGCGTTCTCCCAAAAGAAAAGAAAAAAACAATGGAACACGAAAAGGAATATCTTGCAGTTCTAGATAACTACAAACATAAATGAACAATTTGTTGTTTATCTTTCTAAATACGCATGGAATGATCTTCCTTGATTGTTTTCCGCTATGAATCAAAATTTTTAGTTCAAAAACTTCAATTCATATTCACATAAAACCATCAGAGTACACAGAACAATAGCTGCGTCCCACGAGGATATATAAATGCAAGCCACATATACAGATAGCAAGCTACAACACAAGATAACTATATATACACACGTCACCTGCCAGCTATCAAATAGCACGCACGTGGGTCCATGCGTTACATGCATAAGCATTATCAAGTAGAGTAACTTAAAGCAATGACTGACTGACAACAAGAACACACATATGGAATCCACCACATGCACCATAGCATTTGCCACGCAGATGCACCCTGCCATATCTAGATAGTACGTCGTCTATAACCCCCCCCCCCCCCCCCCCCCCGGCTGGTGGATCCAGTGTAAGAGATAAACTACAAGCACCATAAGAACCTAGGTCACTAGCCTGTTGGTTCCATCTACCACCGTCCCATACCAGTGACAGACTTCGCCTCACCAGCCCCTATGATTTCTATCTAGATAAGGCACGCTCATCTAATCTTATGCCTGCAGAAAAATCTCGAAGACAAACATCCACGATGTCCGTTTGTTCCACATATCATATGCAGAATCAAGTATCTTAAGGATACTCCTCTAGAACACCATGCAACACTAAATTGGTGATCAGTATCTAGCATTGTTCCATACCAACGCTAAACATCTCTCTTATTAGTTTACTTGGATTCTTAATTAGGAAAAAGCCATAAATCATCCCATTGTTCTTTTACAAGAACACATTAAGAAGCGAGGGGTTTGCTTTATACAAGACACTGTGCCATCTTGTTTGATTACTGCAGGAACCATATTACTCCTGCTATACAACGGCGGAATTCATCACCATCCACGCTAAGCCAGTGTCACGAGCCTACCCGAAAAACACGAAAAACACGTACAAATACTCAAGCAAGTATGCCACACTTGGCAAAGAATTTATTATACAGAGGTGAATACAGACGGATCTTCTTCATCCAGTTCATGGGTTGCCCTCTGCCTTTGGATGTAATCTGCTCTACCCGTGCTCAATCTCCTCTTCAATATTCAGTTTCTTCCCCTTCTCCACCATCTGACTATAGTAAATATTTTGCTATTATCTTTGCATCCAACGAGGTTTGCTGTGGTTGGATTGAGGCTTTCTCTGCAGATTTATGGTGTATGTTAGTTGACCAGCATATATTCTCTGATCTATATTTCACTGGTGCTCAATCCTTGATCACTCTACATCAGCAAGCCACAGCCACTGAACTCAAGATTGCCTACCTTGGGGAAGACCTTC
Organism: Isoetes engelmannii; assembly: GCA_011763485.2. Classification (NCBI taxonomy): domain Eukaryota; kingdom Viridiplantae; phylum Streptophyta; class Lycopodiopsida; order Isoetales; family Isoetaceae; genus Isoetes; species Isoetes engelmannii. Next base: position 7,982 of record JAANSK020274035.1, read on the forward strand.
CGGTTACATCACTTTTCTCTTGTTTCTGCCATCCCTTAGGTGAAATGGTTACTCTGGAGCTCTACCGTGTGCTGTGATTTTTACATGGATGCCCATATTTCTATCTCTGTTGTCTCTAGTTCTCAGATTTCTCATCTCTCTACTGCCACTTCCCAAAGTAGATCTGAGTACATCCTTCGTTCAGTAATCCTAACCAACGGCATCCACTTATGGTGGGGATGGATTGAGGGTCCGGTTGACGAGCTTTGGTCCACTTTGATCGACAATAGGTCTCTTTTTAATGATCAGTTTCACTGCCTAGGTGGTTTACTCATTCAGGGAGATCCAGCTTGTGTGAGACGAACTATTAGGTTCCTTCTATTTTCTGATCCAACTATTCTGCCCTCCCAAGCATTTGTAGTCTGTCCATCTTGGCTGGGAAGTGATTATTGGTTGGAAGTATACTAGAAATGGCGGAAGGTCTTTCTTCTGATGGTGGTCCCAAGATTATCCCATGTCTCACGGATCTTGATGACCCTCCCTCCAATCCAAATGACGTTTGTGTCTCCTTGCACATCCCAGAGGTAGCAGATCGAATCCGCCGGCTGGACAAGATTGGGCTGATTGGCAAAGTAACCAGGGGAGATCCCAACTTAGGCGAGATTGCTAAGGTGTTGGAACGGGTTTGCAGGGCTAAGATTCCACCAAGAATGCTTTGGCTGGGGAATCTATATTTTCTAGTAACTACTGCTACAGAAAATGATGCTAATGTTCTATTCAAAAAGGGTGTAATATCATCCCTTAATGGTAAGTTCTTGCTCCAAAGGTGGCGTGAGGATTTTGACCCCTTTAATCCGGAGGCACTCTTTTATCCTGTCTGGGTTTCCTTGAGCAGTTTAAGATCTGAGTATTGGACAGACAAAGCCTTCAAGTCTATTGCTGCCTCTCTTGGTGAGTTTATTGCTATGGGCAGTAGCAGTAGTGAGGCCCCAAAAATCTGTATCTCTATGGACATCCTCAAGCCTATACCAGATCATGTTCCATTTATAGGATATAATGGTAAGAAAATCATCTTCAAGCTTGTCACCTCTGGCTTGCCTCCACCTTGTCTTATGTGTGGAGCTATAGTTCATGCATCCGTGATTTGTGTTATTCCAAGTGAACATTCCCAAGAGTTAGTTGACAAAAGGACTTCCAAAGGAAAAGGAACAGTTGATGATGATGGGTTTACCCTGGTATCAAAAGCTGGCAAAAGCAGGGGGAAAGGTCCTTTTAGTCCTCGGAGAGGCCGAGGTAGTTATACTCTCAACATTGACAATGTTGATCCCAACTATTCTGTTGGAGAGTGCTCCAACCCAAAAGCACTATGCAGGAACAGTTCAACGTACATGTGCAGCAGTCCAAGGTTGGTGGTCAGAATGATTGTTTAGTCCAAGGTCCATCCTTATCTGGCCCATCTCCAGATGCGAATTCTAAAGTGACAGATTGCTCAGGATCCCTTGGAAAGGGACATCTTAAAGACTTGAAGACTGTTCCTCAATCCTCAATCTTGGTCTTCCCTGGTCCAGATGTGGACGTTACACCATGTGGGGTAGAGACATGTGTCCCAATCTCTGGGATGTTGACCACCAAACATGCCTTGACCAGTGCCAAGATGGATTCCAGCTCTGCAGGTTTTGGCAACTCAGGCCCCCTCTATCAGGAGGAGGTGGTCAAGGAAGGTACGTTGGAGCCCTATAAGGAAGAAGTTGCTGCATTAACAGCGCCATGTAATGCTAGAGCAGAGCCATGTAATGCAGGATTGGATGAGGACACGCTGCTTGGGAATGAGAAAAGGAATGGCAAGGTAGTAGAAGAAGATCTATGTGATGAGGAAGTTGTGCGGGATGTGCTGGTTGTGAATACCTTGGATGTCAATACCTGTGAAGATACTCATACCACTAACACAAAGAAGAAGAAAGGCAAGCAGCAGATGCGGGTTTCATTTGCGCCGGGCTCTATTGCTAAAGTCCTTCATGAGCATGCAATATCAGAAGATATCCGTAAAGGGAAGAGGCTAACTTGATGCCATGTTTGTTCTACTACATATAGAGGGAAATGTATCCCTTATGCGATTCTCTAAAGCAAGGAATGAAGCGGAACTCTTATCTCTTAAGCGAGGTAAGTATTTTGAATTCCTCTTCTGCTGTTACTCTCTTTTGTCTGCATGGAAGAGCCTAAGTAATCAGTTAGTGTACATGGAGATAATTATATATGGTTTGATGGAACCTTATGTATGCTGCTCCGTCATAATAGCCAAAATCAGCAGGGTAGAAAATGGGGTTTATGGCAGTGGGAATTATGGTGGGTGCAGTATTGAGACTGGTTGTGGCAGCACTATAGAGGAAATTAGGAGGGAAGGAAAACTTCTAAACTGCAGTGGAAATAGCAGAATTTGTCATGTAGCAAGCAGATGGATGTGGTGCAAGATGATTGTCATAATTTACATGGTTCAAACAATGCAACATAAAAAGGAAGACTATGCTGATTTAGATCAATAGAGTGTGGCATGGTACTGGAAAACTGCAATGGTTGTTGGATGTAGACTTAGGGTTGCTAAACAGGATGTCAACATCTGTTTTTTGTATGAGACACATCAAGGCTCCTACTAAGGGACTAGAATTGCCCATGAAAGGACGCCTCCTTTTGTAATGGAACTTGCCAAGCTAATATGAATATGCAGACATTAAAAAAAATATCCCACGGTGTTTCAGCTGTTGTTAAATTGTGGGCCAATCTTGGTCAGAATTGGAGTGATATAATGGGTCCTGTATACATTGGAATGATTGTAACCTATTGTCATTTTGGTTTGTTTGGACATCTTATACAAACACACAACATAAGCTGGCCTGAATATGGAAGAGGAATGGTAGTTGTACCTCATAAATCCCTATCCACTAGCAATACAATCATGATCAGCTGTGGGATTTCCTTGAGCCCTCCAAGCAATATGCACTTTGTTCTGAAGTGTAAAATTGAAAATCATGGAAACCCCAATAAGGTTTACTTAATTGGATCGGAATGGCAACAAATAGATGCCCTAACTGACCCACATCGATTCTATAGATATACTTTTGGGTTAAGAGGCAGGTGGTTTGTAGAATCTGATGGGTACAACCGACTTTTAAATTTTGCATTATCTCCACGATTTCCCTCCAAATGTAAGAACAAAGGCATTATTTGGGGAAGCATTGGACATAATAGGGAGAAATGGATCAAAGGGGTCAATTTTTGTTTTCTCCATAACAAGAAGGGATGTATAAACACCAAAACCCAAAATAAGGCAAAGGATTCTAGCTTGGGATGGGGAGTTAAACTTCTTCCATCGAATCTAATTTTTGGACGCCATCGGAAAATAAGCATAATGGATTTTAAGGAGGTAGTAAGGTGTGGCCCTTCCAATCTCAAAGGGGGTGAATCCTTGCCTA